>OMNN01101290.1:26980-37252 GCA_900302755.1 Chromis chromis
AAAACCACCTCTCCATATTTGCATTATTTCCTCTTTCAAACTATCAAAAACAAAAATTTTAGAAAGATCATTTTGGAAAATAGAGGCCTCAAAATAGAAACTCAATGCAACAAAAGTGCATACACCTGTGATCACTGAAACACAAGTCAGAAAAGCTGCAATCGTTAAAACTAAATTCAGTACACGTGTGATTTCCAGTCAGTGTTATTGCATAAACATGGTTATAAAATGACCTTCAAACCCCAGAAGCTTCTGCACACACAGCGCACTACTTTCTAATCTACCTATCAAAAACAAAGAAACAAGTGCTTCAGACTTGGCAAAGGGGTTTATCAATGGAAATCAGAGTTTCTGCGATAGCTTACACAATGTGAAGGGCGTTGCACAACATAAAACTCTATGGACAGCACAAAATTGCAAGAGGAAACTTAGTTACAGAACATGAAAAGAGGCCTTCTGTCAGATAAAACCAAGAATAATTTGTTCAGCTCAGATGGGGTCCAGCATGAATCTGCCCAGGACTATCATGGTGAATGCATAGTCCTGAGAGTGAAGCTCGGAGGTGGGAGTGTGATGATATGAGGCTGGATGAGTGTAGAAAGTGTTGGGGGATGACCTTATTAGATGGCACCATGAATGCCTGTGGATATGCCAAAATCATGCCTAACAAGATAATTTCCAATCTGCAGAAGCTTGGCAGAAGAGGTGTAGCATGATAACCATCCAAAGCACACTGCCAAAATCACATACATAAAACTATGACCTGGTATGTTGCCTGACTGGAATCTAGGTTTGAATCTCAGTAATGAAAGGTTTACTGACTTTTGTTGCATTTAGTTCCTATTATGGATGTATATTAACAAAGTAAGTTTAAATTGTTAGTTATTAATTTTTACAAAAAAAAGCTAAATTCCTTTTGTTCAACTTTGAAGCAATTAACTACCTGTAAGGTGATACAACTTAGAACCATTTGACATATAACTGATATTATTGTATACTGAATTCTACTTCTATGTGTCTATCTTCTATGAATCGAACTTTGCATTTCATACTTTAAGTTATAACTTCAGCTTTAACTACTTACGACGTTTACGAACGTTTTGTGGTACCTTTCATTTCCTAATAATCACCTCTACGACTTCAGCTGATAGAACGAATCACTCTGATTGATTAAATGTTTAACATGTTGCTGAAGAACAGATAACTAAGTTAACTTTAGCAATGGGAGCTAACATTTGTGTCACTGTTTTAGCTAAGCTAAGCTACAGTGGCATATATAACACACCGATGATGTTATTTCTGTCTTGTGAAAGTAGCCTCGTGTGAAATCAAATTTAAAACAAAAAGGAAAAACCAGTTTCAGGTACAACAGCAGCCTTTAAAGTAGCTAGTAATGCTAACATTAGCCAACTAGCTAACTACACTTACCAAAGTCATAGAGCTTATCCAAAACATGCTCCAGAAACAAAGAGTCTTCGTCCTTTTTCCCGTTTGTATTGGAGCCCATTTTCTAAGCTACTGGTACAATCAAATTAACGGGGAAAGAGTATTTTCAATGCTACCTTGTCGGTATGAATGACAACAGACCGCACATGTGTACACCGTGCGACCGGGTTGGTCCGTCCCGGCCACCGTACGGCAGATACGGAAAACGCCACGGAAGTGCCAGTTTACACGCCCATGTGAACTTCTCCAGCTGCTGTCATCCACTACAAGTGTTAGAATAAGTTGCTAACTTCAGTATTCGTGCACGCATACCTTCCTTGAATGCAGCGTCTGAGTGTCTGCACAGTGTGACAGAGAGAATGGCATCCGAAGCAGCTTATACGGTATGTTTGCTTTTCTTGCCATCGGGCTAAGCTAGCTTAGCTTTTTGCTGTGGCTCGGTGCCCCCCCCACTGTTACACATTTGACATTTCATTCAAACAGTTTAAAACTAAATATTTTTGTCTAACACCTTCGAAACATGGTGCTCAGTCTTGCAGTTGATACAGAAAATGCGTTTAAATACACGTGTAGGCAGTTTAATGTTGGTTTAGCCGAAGCTAATGAATAATGTTGTAGTGTTGGTGTCGTCGTGGTTCACACAGCTGGGCAATTTTTGCCCTATTGCTGTTGATGTGTTTGTGCTCATCACGAAGTAATTTTAATAAAGAACTGATTTCCTGCTTTGAGTAGAGGCTAAACCAGTGTTTCCCAATACTGTTTCCTTGTCTGCTTCTTCTGTTCTGCCTCTCTGTGGTGGAAAACAATAGTCTCCTCAACAGTTGATTTTATATAGCACCTTTCATCAGAGTTAATCTTCATGTGCTTTATGACACAATATATTCAAGTCTTGCAAAGGTATTGCACTTAGTTACAATTTTGATAAACCTATGTACTTCTATTTCCATTTTATGCTACTTTATACAACTGTACAACATTACATAGAGGTCAGTATTGTATGTTTTACTTCACTGTAGTTTAAGTATACAACAGAAGTGAGTGCAGCCCTGTGAAGTATCACTTAAATGTCAAAAGTTTCAAAACTGTGTTACCTCTCAATAGTTGCAAAAAAAAAAAAATTCTAAATCAAATACTTTGGAAAAACTGTATGGAAAGTACAGGCCCTAAGGGAGAAACTCAATGCAACAAAAGTGAATACACCTGTGATCACTGACACACGTTAGAAGACTTGTGATTAGTGAAACAAACTGATTATACCTGTGATCTACAGTTAGTCTACTCGTATGAACATGGTTCTCTTGACCAGTGAACACCAAAACGCTCAGTTTTGGGTCTATGGGCTGTGTCTGTCTGAATGACTGCATCATGGCTCCACATGGAAAAGAATTGTCAAAGGAACTGAAAAATCTGATTGTGAGACTTCACAGATATTGAAAAAGGATACAGGAAATTCACGAGCCAACTAAAAAACTGTGAAAACACAGTTGCAGCAGTAATCAGGGAGTATAGAATGAGCCATAGTGCCACTAATCACAGCTGTACTGGTCGTCCCTCTAAAGCAGGGTGCCCAATCCTGGTTCTCGAGGGCCACTATCCTGCATGTTTTAGATGTTTCCCTCTTCCAACACACCTGATTAAAATGATCAGCTCATCATCAAGCTCTGCAGAAGCCTGATAACGATCCTGATCATTTGAATCAGGTGTGTTGGAAGAAGGAAACATCTAAAACATGCAGGATAGTGGCCCTCCAGGACCAGGATTTAACACCCCTTCTCTAAAGCGACAAGCAGTGCACTACTTGCACAATCTAGCCCTGAGGCCTGGTGATTGCTTCAGATTTTGGACAAGGGTTATCAAATGGAAAATTAGTTTCTATGACGGCTCAGGCACTGAAAACAACTGTTAAAAATATGAAACCCTATGTACGACATCCAAGAAAAACACCCTTGCTTGCTCTTTAATACAAATCTACAAGATTAAACTTTGGTCAAGTTTAGTCTTCACCAAACTTTAAACTTTGGTACAGTTAAATCTTGCCAAAGTTTAGTCTTTGGCAAGATTAAAGATTGACAAATCTTTAATCTTTGGCAATCTTTAATCATCTTGTCAAGATTAGGACTTCTTTTAACATGTAAAGAGAAGCCGTAATGTTGGGAGAACATTTCTTTTTTTTTGTCTGATGAGGCCAAGATCAGTTTGTTCTGCTCAGATGGGGTGATGTTTGGTTTGAACTTGGAAGACTCTACTAACATAGTGCTGACAGTGCACAGAGACGGGAGTGTGGTGATATGGGGCTGTATGAGTCCAACATGTGTTGGGGAGATGATATTTATAAATGACATTATCAGTGCCTGTGGGTCTACCAAAATACTGGCTGACAAGATGATTTCCAGTCTACAGAAGTTTGGCACAGGATAAATAATTCAATATAATAATGTTTCAAAGCACACTGCCAAAATTACACAAGAGTTTCTAAAGAAGAAAAAAGTGAAAACTATGACCTGGACCAGTTTGTCACCTGAGTTGAACCCAATAGAACACTTTTGGGGCGTTTTAAAGACAAAGATAGAACAACACAGCCCCTCCAGCAATCAGCAGCCTATTAATGGGGCAGTGGTGGCGCAGTCTCTGGACTACGGGCACTGTAACGTGGCTGACCCTGCGCTCTGACCCCAACTGGGATATGCGAAAAGACAATTTCCTGAATTCTCTGAAGAATGACAGAACATTTCTCCAGACAATTGTGCTACAATGGTATCTTGGTTGACATTTGAAGTATTGGAAAGAAGTGAAAAGATTTAAATCTCAGTAATGAAAGGTGTGCAGACGTTTGTTAAGTTCCTACTGTGGAGCCTGCATTTTCAGTTTAGTAAATCTAAACTTTTATTTTTTCATTTTACCTACTGTTCAACTTAGAAGTAATGCAGTTACTATGAGGCAATGCTATCTAGTGATACTGCACAGGTATGTACTCCCTTCTAATGGGCAGTGGTGATGCAACAGGTTAAGCCCCTGTGCTACTGATCAGAAGGTCAGAGGATCGAACCCCCACTGCGGCCACTGTTGGGCCCTTGAGCAAGGCCCTTAACCCCTGACTGCTCCCCGGGCGCTGCACCGCGGCAGCCCACTGCTCCTAGTATGTATAGTTAAGGTTAACTTTGAATAGGATGGGTCAATGCAGAGAGGGAATTTCCCCAAGGGGATCAATAAAGGTTAGATTATTATGGTATACTGTGGTTCTTTTTTGTAGTTAAATCTTTAGTGTCACAGATTTTTATGCAAAATTCTATTGTTTGGGAGCCAAGCTGGACTTATTTACTCTCTGTCCTTGTTGTAAAATTGCAGACATATCCCATCTAATATTAGTTTTAGCCACTGCTTGGTCCTGTGAATTTTGTCAACAAAATAGAATATTCGAATGCACAACACAAAGCAATCTGGTTAAAGCCTGTTTGTATTACAGTGTGTTGTTTCCCTTTTATAGCACAGAGATCCGATGCTGAAGAAAAGAGATGACTTTGAGGACATTTTGGAAGAAAGGAGGAACTCCAGCGACCTGAGATATGCCCTCCGATGTTACAATCCTGTTCTTTACAAAGAACTGACTCCCTGCAAAGCCAGCGAGCTGAAGAGCATGGTGCTGCACTCTGATCAGGTGCATTATGTCATCAATCAGGTAAATTAGTTTTCGCCGTATATTCAGGGGAGGTTTTTCAGACATATCTGTTCAGTTTATAAGTGCTCGCAAGATTACACTCAGAAGTTGGCAGGTCAGTTAAGATAAGAACGATTTTCATGCAGTTTCTATTCTTTAATGCATTTTTCTTTTTGACGAGCTCCAGTGGATGAGGATTTCTGAGTCAGCTCTCTTATGAGAATTTGTAAAAGCAACTTTCTGCAAGCTACAGTTTAAACTCCTTACTATGAACCTGAACTGATACGTTTTCAATTTACTTCTAAACTAGCTCACAGTATTAGGATTAAGATTACTACCGATAGTAATATTCAAGGGCAGAAGTGTACGCCTTTTATTACAATATATCAGGAAATGCTTTCCTACTACATTTGGAAATATTACCTTATTTCCTAAAAAGTGCACACGTCAGACACTGTTACAAACACACAGCTGACAAAGTTGTAGTCTCTCAGTTTAAGCCGCGTGTCCACCAACGGTACCTACTCGGCTCGGCTCGACTCGACTCGACTCTACCCGGTTTATGTTCGCGTTTCCACCGACCCGGGCCAGAGCAGCTGGGGGGCGGGGCTATCGTGTGCGGCTATCAGCTGTGCAGAGGGACACTGATCAGCGATCCGCAGTGGAAAAGGACACAAAAGTGTTAATGTGTGTCCTTTTTCTCCAGGACGTCCTGGTCTGATCAGATGTATTGGAATGAACCCCGAGACACACAGAAGTTTTGCACACACACACTGTTGCGCTGAAATCCTATACAATTGTGTCGCGGATATGCGGAAGTGCCAGAGGTGGGCAACGCAGTGGGTGACGCGGTGGAAACACGGTATAGTCCATGGTAGGTCTGCGGTGGAAACACGGTATGAACAAGCGGTGTTTTACACATTAGTTTAGTTTCTCAAAGTTTGCTCGCTGAGCTGCCGGTAACGGCATGTGGACTACATACTACATACACAGTTGCTCACTGATGACAATTGTCTCGGATCAATCAGCGGTCTAGAAATCACGTTATACAACTGGGCTACTTTTTCTTGGAATCCCGAGGGAGTAGGGACCAAAAAACATGGTACCTGGTACCTGCTTAACAGGTACTTTTTCTGGTGGAAACGCGGCTAGAGCCGAGCCGAGTAGATACCTTTGGTGGAAACGCGGCTTTAGAGACTGTTGGACAAATTGTGTATAATAGGGGTTTAAGTTATACTAGAACATAGCATTTAACAGATTGAAAAAATATGTTGTGACTATTTTCTATTAAGATCCTTTCTGCTGGATATTTTATTTTGAATTGTCTAGGTTTCCAAAGAGACGGGCATGGCTGCAGATGAAGTCCAGACGGAGGCGGCAGCCATCTTGGAGGAGATGGCTCACTGCCTGCAGATCAGCACAGTTCGCTTCTTCGCCTTCACTCTCAGCAAAGTCTTCAAAACCTTGTTCAGGAGCATCTGCGTCAATGAAGAGGGCATCCAGAGAGTGAGTACACAGACCGGCAGGACAGTAACACATGCATACAAAGCCAGGCCTAACTTGTGTTTGTCTTGTTCTTAGCTCCAGCAGGCCATTCACGAGCACCCGGTTGTTCTCTTACCGAGCCACCGCAGCTACATGGACTTCCTGCTGATGTCATACATCCTGTACACCTACGACCTGGCTCTACCTGTTATCGCTGCTGGCATGGGTAAGCAAAGGGAGGAACAAGAGAGTGTGCATCTTGTCAGTTAGTATTTCGTTGCATCCACAGGCATGTCATCGTCTATGCATGTTTGGCACTCATGCAGGACCATGTCATCACACTCTGTGCTCCATCGTCAGGATTATGCATTCTCTGTGGTACTCACAATTGTGTGTTTACTGAGTTACCAATTCATTAGGTAGAAATTTGCAATGTTATTCTGTTGTCTTAGAACAGGGGTGTCCAATGCTGGTCCTCGAGGGCCCCTATCCTGCATGTTTTAGATGTTTCCCTCTTCCAACACACCTGATTCAAATGATCAGGATCGTTATCAGGCTTCTGCAGAGCTTGATGATGAGCTGATCATTTGAATCAGGTGTGTTGGAAGAGGGAAGCATCTAAAACATGCAGGATAGTGGCCCTCGAGGACCAGGGTTGCCCACCCCTGTCTTAGAGAGATATTAATTAAAACTCGATTGTATGTTTTGAAGTTGTACTTAGCAGCTGGGGCCAATGGAAAGTATAATGCACCACCAGCTCATAAACTTACTGTCATTGTTTCCTTGCAGACTTCATGGGGATGAAGTTTGTTGGGGAGATGCTGCGAATGTCTGGAGCTTTCTTTATCAGAAGGTCGTTTGGTGGAGACAAACTATACTGGGCTGTCTTCTCTGAGTACGTCAAGACTATCCTCAAGGTGAAGATACTGTTTGCTCTGACTGTTTGTTATCTGGGAGTGTTCTCTGAGTCTGCTGTTGTGATATTTTTTGTGTCCTTTTTGGTCCTTCGTGTGATACTTTTTCAGTATTTTATACAATTTATGCAAAGACTTTCTTTGTATTTTCTTCCCTCTAGAATGGATTCGCACCGGTTGAGTTTTTCCTAGAGGGAACCAGAAGCCGAACATGCAAGTCTTTGACTCCAAAGTTAGGTAAGGCACAAGACCAAGCACTTATAAACACTCCCCTCCGTTTTATTTAAAAATAAACTTCTGTATTTAATACATCTGTCACAGCTTGGCAGTGAGACACTGTGTTTTGTATAGTTTCCCTGTGAGTGCAGCATTTTATTAAAACATATGGTCAAAAAAGTATGAGTAAGGCAGTACTCAGTCTCTGAACAGCAAGCATCATCTGTGCATGTTGGAATATCAAAGCATTTCCCTGGCATGCTGTATGTTGAGGACTTTGAACAGCCAACAGACTGGTTGCAAAATGAAGTCTGATTGTATGAAAAAATGACAATATTTCCCAGTTGATCTGTTCACCAAGCAAACATTTTCCTAATGAGTTCATGGTGTCAATCACTAGTTCTAAGACTTTGTGAATACAGAATGGTGTTCATTGAGTAAATTATGGTAGAGTAAAATACCAGTAGACAATAAAGCAGGGTATGTTTTGGGTAGTGCTTACCTTGTGATTGGCAAGTTGCCAATGTATCACCATATGTAGTGTCCTCTAGTTCTAAGTCAGATCTACCTGTTGCTGTCTAGATACTATACTGTTAGATCTACCTGTTGTTTACTTGTTATGTCCACTTATAAAAGACCAAGTGGAAGATAAATTATTAAGACCAGAGGGTCTGTAGGCTTGGAATACGTCTGCTCATAGAACTGGAGAAATTAACAAACTAGATTTCCTATTTGTTATTGCTACATACATTACTGGCACATTTTATCTCCCAACTCTATCTCTTTATCTATGATGCTTGCTGACACTTGCTGACGATGCTCGCTGCCGCAAGTGCAGCAAGTCTTTTGCATACAAGAGCAAAAACATGATAAATGTGTGGAAACATCCCGTGTCAGTTCATCACATACAGTCGGAGAAATACAGTTTGACTACTTGGCTCCAAGTTTACTTCCTGTTGCTCCAGGTATGTTAAATATGCAGCAGCCTAGAGCTCACACACACGGTTA
Organism: Chromis chromis; assembly: GCA_900302755.1. Classification (NCBI taxonomy): domain Eukaryota; kingdom Metazoa; phylum Chordata; class Actinopteri; family Pomacentridae; genus Chromis; species Chromis chromis. The sequence goes on from OMNN01101290.1 coordinate 35,705, forward strand.
ACTGAATGATAACTCAACATGGATTAATCATTAAAAGTGACCATTAGACAGCTGATTTAGCTGTGGGTGCTTTTATAAATTCAATCTGGATTGGTGAGAGCATCATCTGAGCTGTCATTCAGACATTTTCAGTTTCAGAGCACTCGGAGGAGGATTTAGTGATTGGGAGGCTGCATTATTTTCACTCTTTTTCTAACTGAATGGTGTTAGTGGTAGAAGAAGTGCTGTTTTTGTTAAGTGAAACTATTAATATCACACACAGTAAAAAAAAAAAATACTGTCAAATGTATAGTCCTGCATTCTTGTTTTTCTGTAACCATGAAGAATGAAAGGGAATACATTTAACAAAGGGAGAAAATAAAGTAATAATTCTGTTCCTGATTTGTCAAAAAGAATAAGAGTCCCATTAAAGCACCAGATTGTTTAGCAGTATTGGCAAGAGTAGTATTTTAGTAGCTAGTGGGAGTAGTTTTTAAGTATACCTACCCCTATTAACAGGTGAGATCGCAGTGGCTACATCCATCTTTAACAGTCTGTGGACACAACCTGCTTTAATGGTTATTCTAATGTATAATGGATGTATTTCTGACAGTCGTCCTCTTCTTTGTGTCCTCCTGTAGGTCTGTTGAATATAGTGATGGATCCATACCTTAAAGGGGAAGTGTTTGATGTCAGCTTGGTCCCCGTCAGTATCAGCTATGAGAGGATCCTGGAGGAGGCGCTCTATGCCAGAGAACTGCTGGGTGTACCAAAGCCGAAGGAGTCCACTTCGGTAAGTTATTTAAACATTGATTTGTTTATATAGTGTGATTCGAACATCAGTCACTTGTAGTCATAGCAAAGCTGAAAAAACCTTGAAATCAAAAGCTTTTTGCAGAAAGTAATTAAGTTTGGAAGAGTAAATCAAATTATGATCCTAGTGCAAAGAATTGGTTTCTGTATTTTTAATGGACAAAAAAGTGACAGAGACACATTGCTGTCTTTTGATTGATCATTTTCTGTCAGAATGTTTGTAGTGAAACCCTGTGAGAATGTACAAAGATCAGGAATAACATTATGACCACCTGCCTAATACTGTGTTGGTCCACCTTATGTGTTCAAAAATGCTCTGAACCATTGGGCATGGACCAGAGGACCTCTCAGGGTGTCCTATGGGGTCTGGCACCAGGACCAGGGCAGTGGATCCTTTGGGTACTCTGGCTTGTGCAGTGGGGCCTCTGTCAATCCAACTTGTTCCACTGCATCCTGTTGATGCTTGATCAGAATGGGGTCTAGGAAGTTTGGAGGTCAAATCAACATCTTGGGCCATTGTCATGTTCCTCAACATGTTCCTGATTGTTGGATGTTGTTGCCATGTGGTGGGGTGCATTTTCCTGCAGGGGTAGGCCAGTGCATGAGGGAGTTCCATGTGCTGAGACAATGTTTATTTGGGTGTCTAAGTCTCATCAACATGGATGATAAAATCCAAGGTTTTCCAGCAGAACACCACATAGTACCAATATGATCAATGTTATTCACTTCACCTGTCAGTGGTCATAATGTTGTGGC
>OMNN01101291.1:1563-12127 GCA_900302755.1 Chromis chromis
GTCCGCTGTGGATGCCCACGTGTCCAAACACATCTTTGACAACGTCATTGGTCCAGAGGGAGTGCTGAAGGGCAAGGTAAGGAGAGTCTACACACAAGGTTTAAGTTAGTTAATTGGTAATACAAAGAACCCCAGTAAACAACGCCAAAGAGGCAAATTAACTAGAGTGTACGGTTAGTAAATCTGACATTCAACTTTAGTCCTTAATGGTGAAATTTTCTGCCATCTGTTGCACAAGCCTTTCATGAATCTGGTCAGAAGAGTCTGAACACTGTTTCAGGCTACTTTCATTTTCACAAGAAAGTCAACATAGAATAATTAGTATGATGGCTTTATGGTCTTTCCACCGCGTTGGTGCAGATGAAAACATACCAACAATTATTGGATAGATTGTCATGAAAATGTATACTTTGTACATGAACGTTAATGCTACCTAAAAGATGTAACATGATGACTTTGGCAGAATCCTGACTTTCTGCAGTGACACCAGCAGATCAAAGATTTCACTTATCCAGCTTAACTTTGTGTTCAGCCCTAATCAACAAACGTTGCATGCTAAACACTACACTAAAATGGTGACCATTGTAAACATTATACTTGCAAACATTAGCATGTTAGCATTGTCATTTTGAGCATGTTCACATGCTGATATTAGCATTTAGCTCAAAGCACCACAATGTCAGCCTCACAGAGCTGCTTGCATGGCAGTCCTATTTCTCAGTGTTAGTTCATTTGAGGGAGTTGTATCTTATCTTTTTTTTACCAGAAAGGAAGTGGTATCTGGTTTTATCAGTTTATTACTTGTTGGCCTTTTATATTATGACACCATTCTCTGATAAGAGCAGCTTGCCATCCGTTGTGACTGCATTCTGCTGGCAAACTGAGGCTACTGAGGTTGTGCTTTTTAAATAAAAGTTTGCCTATGTTCATCTGTATCTGTGTTATACATTGTTCTGTGTGACATTTATTAGGTCACAAAGTGATTTTTTTTTTTATGTTGTTTGACTGCAGACACGCATTCTGGTGACACACGGCATCAGCTTCCTGCCTCAGGTGGATAACATAATGGTGATGGTGGACGGCCGGGTGTCAGAGATGGGCTCATATCAGGAACTGCTCAAACAGAACGGAGCCTTCGCAGAGTTTCTCAGGAACTACTCCTTGGATGACATTGTAGAGGAGGACGAGGCTACCGGTACAGCAAGACTTCATTCTCTTTTGTCATCTTATAACAGTGCAAAGAACATATAGTAGATGGTTGGGCTTGTTTGTTGGTAATATGTCATACTGTTTTTTTTTCAATGCTTTTACAGAGGAGTTACTCGAAGATGAGGAACTGTTCCCTGAAGATGCCCTCAGCAACCATACAGACATGGTGGACAGTGAACCAGTGGTCAATGAAGCTAAGAGAAATTTTATGAGGTACTGGAAATATTTCAACAGATTGTGTCTTATTTGCTGGCCTTGTAAGTCAGAGTCTTTCTCAGTCTATGTACACAGTCACAGTATGTGCTTATGGAATAATAAGCAAGCAAACCCTCCAAACATGCATATGTTAAAGTGATTTTGATACAGCGGAGCAGCAACCGACTGGACATTTGGTCATTAAAAACACATGTAAATACTCTTGTGGTGGAAGTTCTATACTGTATGTAACATTAAAGATTTAATACCATGGAAATAAAGCTGCCATCTTGTACACTGCCAATGTACACTGTCATGAGCTCATTGCCGTCTCTCCCTTTTACAGGCAGATCAGCATTATATCTGCAGATGGAGAGAACCCCAGATCCCGCTCGGTGAGAAGACAAGTCTGCAGCGTAAGGAGACATTCAGAGGCACAAGAGAAAAAGAAACCAAGTGAGGCGGAGAAACTCATCCAGGCAGAGACAGCGGAAACAGGCAGGGTCAGTCCATCCGTCCATCACATTTCAAACTTTTCTCCTGCAAATGTCTAAACTAATAACTGCCCATTTGTATTCACCAGATTCACACAGATCTGTTAAATGTACTCTCATTCCTAACCAGGTGAAAACTAAAGTGTACCTGGAGTATGCCAAAGCTGTGGGGCCGCTGCTTTCAGTGCTCATCTGCTTTCTGTACGGCTGTCAGAGTGCAGCTGCAATCGGAGCAAACATCTGGCTCAGCCAGTGGACCAACGACGCCTCGAGAAATCAGACCCAGGAGAATGTTGATATGAGGGTGGGGGTGTACGCAGCACTGGGCATTGCACAAGGTAAGAAACACTGACACTGAACACCACAATAAGCTCTGAATAAAGCACTGGATGTATATATTGTATAAAGCTGCCGTTTGTAAAAACAAAAAAAAGTGCAAGCTGTGCTCTCAGGTACACTGTGCTGCCATGCCATGGTGCTGAAATAGTTATTCTATCTGTACAGTTACTGAACTCAATGGTTCCACCTGAAACCTCCACCCACACAGCTTTTTGTTGCTGATGTCATTGAAATAATCTGAATGTATTTGCCTTGCAGCCAGTAGAAAGGTTTTCTTTTCATATTATAAGATCACTGGAGAGATGCTGTGTGGCCAGAGGACTGGAATAGTTTTAATACACAGACTCAAAGGACCCATACATTGTTCTTGTTTGGTGGTTTTTGGTTGAATGCGTGGGGGCTGTGGATGTGAGACAATGTTTTACTGCTATTTCTTTCCCAGTGAACTGTTACCTTTTTTACACGAGGACAGATGCTGCCTGTGTCTACTAGTAATTCCATTACATTTTCATTCCTCATTAAAACCTTCCTCTCCAATATCTTTTTCCTCTACTCTTCCTCCTGTGGTTCAATCCCATCCCAGGTATCCTGGTCATGATCTCTTCCTTCACACTAGCCATGGGGAACATCGGTGCAGCCAGGAAGCTGCACTTTAACCTGCTCGAGAACAAAGTTCACACGCCCCAGTCTTTCTTTGATACCACTCCTATAGGACGCATCATCAACCGCTTCTCCAAGGACATCTACGTCATAGACGAGGCTCTGCCAGCCACTGTGCTCATGTTCCTGGGCACCTTCTTCGTTTCTCTGTCCACCATGATAGTTATCATTTCCAGCACTCCCATTTTTGCTGTTGTCATAGCACCCCTGGCTTTCGTATACATCTTTGTCCAGGTACTCGGGTGGGGGAATGGGGTTGTTGTTCGTGTGCCAAATGATCCTCTCTCTTCCTCTTTTCCTTGCAAATGTGTAACTCTTCCCCTTCCTGGAGTGGCATTCCGCATGCACGTTGGCGCAGCAGATTTTGTAACCTTTCAGTTTTGGCTTTTGTTTCTCCGTAGCTTGTGACGTCCATGATGGGCACCTGCTGCTGTGATCTTAATCGACAATTTACTTTGCTCTCTCCTCAGCCAAAACACTTCCTGTCCCGCCCGCAGCCTGCTTCCACACCCTTCCATCCACACACACACAACACACTCATAAAGACATGCACTCATGTCGCAAGTCATGCTGACCAATGCAGTCTCAATATGCATAAAATATACTGAAGCTGACTTCATATGGAGTTACTTCCCTATCTTTATTCAACAGCTTGGTCTTTCAATTTAAAAGTCTTTTTTCATTTCATGGTCAATAATATCCTCATAGCACATTGGCTTCTTACAGACATGGGTTCCTCATAGCATCCCTTATGGGCAGCTACTGTTTAATCCGGTTCAGCAGATCACGCGCCAACATGGATCATCCCAATCAAAGACCTCAAATAAGTATTTTATTTTAATTGTGCTGTCGCTTTCTTCAGGTTTAATTAGTGATGACATATTTAAAAGGACGCAGTAGCAATTTTATTGGTCAATGTCATACCTGGCATTCTGCTGGTTGGAGACTTTGGCAGGTTTGTTTCACAAAGATCAGTGAGCGAGAGCACAAATCTGAGAGCAGTAGTTTTGCAAGTGCACAGAAGCAGTCTCCGAGTGAGGATACTCACGCATACTGAACACAGGACATTTGCACAACAACAGCATATCTGAGTGCAGACAAACAGCATTGAGCAGAAGCAGAGCAGATTTGCACCCTAACAGGGGTTATATGAGAGAGATGACAGGACTGGAGTTAAAGCATGACAAAATGTAAACGTAAAATGAAGGGATAATGCCGTCAAACTGAAAGGCCATGTTCTTGAATAAAGATAGGAAAATAACTTGGTAACTTCAATTAATCACCTGTTCTGAAAGAACCATTTATTTTAGGAACCAAATGTAATGTTAGGCAGACTTTAGTGGTCCATCACTTCCCTCTAGTGGTGGACAAGTGTTAATACAACAGAATCCACTTCATTTACTGGGTCTTTATTCAAGGCCAGTGTGACTAATTTCAAGGTGTCTGGATTTGTTATGCGGATTATACAAGGGATGTCTATAGAACTGGTGGTCACGATCATTGCATAGCCTGTGTGTTTTAGTCAAGTGTTGTCATGGAAACATGGAGCATCTCAGTTCTCTGGTGGAGTAGCAGCTGGTCTATTAGGTTAAAAAAAAGAGGCTCACATATTTTTTTCAATTCAAGCTTTTTGAAGGCTTTAATATTTATTATTCTTAGTCGAGAACTGCAGCTGAATAAGACGCTGGATCAGCTGATGTGACTGGTTCACATGCCTTGTTCAGTGTCAGGAAGTTTTCCTTCTTCACTTATTTTCATTTAGTTATGACAGGATGCAGACTTAGTGTTTACTGTCACAGCTAATCCATAGCTTTATGTTACTTTACATAAAGTTGATCCCACTACAGTCTACAGAATGTAAATGTGAGAAAAAGAGAGCACTGATATTGGATTAGTAGTCTGTGTAGACAGATACATGAGCTGAGGTATTAGGAGGTATTTGAAAATGCAAAGTAGGTGCCTCAGGTAATCCTAGTCAACACTACTCCTATTATTACCATTGCTGTAACACATCTACAGCTGTGTAATTTATAAGAAACAACTAGTCTAGAAAACTGATTTCCTTTAGAGGTACAGCGTCTCAAGGTACAAATGTAAAGGCAGGTGGCGTCCCTGTGTGGGCTGAGATCCCACTTATGTAGGAAGTCCTTACAAAGCAACAAGTATTTAAAAACAGTGATTAATCACCCTCCACTTTCATCAAACTGCGCTGACACACAAAAAGCAAGGTTTGTTATGTCTCCTGTTTGTTTTAAGCACATACTAAAAATACTGAAACTTCTAAATAGCCTGCGTAGTAATAAGCACCATGGCATCATAGACAAAAATGGCGTACCATGAACTGATTATCAAAAGGCAACTTTAATTTGGTCTTGTTTTCAGTCTCGTGAGGTGTTCAGAACCCACAGCTGAGTGCTAAATCTGTAAAACCTGCACTGAGAGTGGAAGTTGCTGTTTCACTAGACATTGGGAACGGGTCGTAATCTATTTAATGAAGGTGTTGTTGTGTTGTCAAACTTGACCCCTCCCCTCCCCCCTTCTTGCAGGTGTGCTGTTGTTGGTTAACTGCCTGTTGTGCCGGGCCTACAGTATGCTGCGGGCAGCCAAGCTTACACACTGCAACATGCTTCAGGGGGTCCTGCGAGCTCCGCAGGCCTTCTTCGAGAGCACCCCCACTGGGCGGTTACTAAACCGCTTCAGCAAAGACGTGGATGCTATAGACTCCCACATCCCAGAAAATATTGACATATGGATGCGCACTTTCTGGTACACACTGAATGTGCTGCTCATATGCTCTGCCCTCACCCCAATGTTCCTCATAGTCATAGCCCCGTTAATGGTGTTCTATTGGTGGGTTCAGGTAAATAGGAAACGAGTCTGCTAACTCATTAATACAACATGCATGTCTGAGAGTGTTGTTGAGTGTGTGTGCTGGTAGACTGTTGCATGTGGTGAAACAGTGATCATCGCTGTTGTAGTGCTTTAGATGCAGTGTGGTTTGGTCTCTGATAGTCCAGTAGTCATAGCCGGCTGTGGCTGTAGTGGTTTAGTGGCTAGTCTGTGGTTGAAGACTGTGTGAGCTCTGGGTAGCAGCACCACTTGGTTCAGCTGGTTACAAAAACACTGTTTAGGTGATGACAATGCAACAAAACAGCAGTTCAATTTGGATTCTGAAGTAATTGGCAAATTTCAATTATGTCTCTGAACCCCCAAACCCGCCAGCAGATTTCATAGGCAGGTTTTTCTTTTAAAAATTGCCAAAATTATACCATTTAATATGGCATGAAACAAAAAGAATCGCCACACTTTCAATTTTTCAGCGGCCTATGAACTTACCATGTGTGATGCATGGTTGGAAGGGAGAGAAAATAACCTAAGCCTAAAATTGTGATATTTCAACATGGTGAAATATCTTTCTAGAGTTGATGTGCATGCATAGATTGTAAATGTTGTTAAAATGTAAAACAGGCCTACCTAGTCATACATATCTATAGCATGCGGAGCCCCCAATGTTTGCCACTACTTGGAACGCCTGTGGGCACATGTAAGAATGTTCTGGATACTGATTCTATTTTTTTTTTCCATAGTTCATAAAACAAAACAAAAAATGTATTAATTCTTTTTTAATGTATTCTGCACACAAGACATTGTTAAGTTCTCTCTGGATGTACTGCTTTCAAAGAGCTTCAGGATTTATATTGCTGTAAAAAATGAGCCCACATTTAGTAAAAATGGGACAGGAGCAAAGTAAAACATGCCCAGAAACTGCCTGGGGTTCAGAGGGTTAAATTACAGTTAATTTTTGGAGGCAGGGCTGCTCTGGAGGCAGACTTTATTCATATCAGACAAAGATAAGGCGCTGTGTACATATGTCCTTTTTCAAATTTGTTGAGAAAACATTCCTTTTGACATGTGCAGTCAAAAGGAATGTGGTCTACTCATCCAAAAGGTTTCATCATTTTCTGAGCTCAGACTGTGCCTACTAACTGAAAAAGGCTGTGTTTGCACAGGCTACATGTTGATGTGAGGTTATGTAAATATGCTTTTTTTCTCACCATATGTGCTTGCACAGGTCTTAAGCAGCCTCAGTGAAGATTACTGATGATTGTTCTGCCACAGGAGCAGCTCTGTCTAACTGTTGGTGGTTATGGTGTCAGGGCCAGGTGAACTGTGGTAGCTGAGAACAACAGTTGTTAATGGTGGTGTGTGGATGTGTGTGTGTGTGTGTGTGTGTGTGTGTGTGTAGTGTTCATCACTGCAGCATCATCAATAATAAATTTCAAATCAACACTAATTTTTGCAAAATAAATAGCTGGCAAGGCTCTAAGTAGAACTCTTTTTGTGTAGGGTCATGTTAAGGGTAAAACGTTTCTTGCGAAATATTTGTCTGTGTTCGATTTAATAACATTAGCTGCCTGTTACTCTCATACTAGACATCAAGAGGGCAAGGAATACTAATTAGTGTGTGAAAACATACGATCAAAGTTATTTCATCTTGGGCTTGATCCCTAACATGTTTGATAGAAATCCTGCATTACAAACTGAACATGTGAGCTTGAAGAGGATCAAGCATTGTCCCAAACTTAGGACAAAAGTCAGGATTCCTCTTCTGGAACTTCCTTTAAGTGACATATGAGGTATCATCAAAAGGTTCAGAGACTGCTGATAAAAATCAAAAATCATACCCGTTTAAATTTGGCTGTCAACCCCGTCGAAGTCTTGTGCAGTGATACACCGCTTCCAGTGCTCTTGTAACATTCCCTCAAAGTCCCTTCATGTGAACATGTCAAGTACCATGTCGGGTCAAAACAGTGACCCTTAAACTTGAACTTCATTTTGGGAAAGTGGGACAAATAACATAAAGCCAAATGGTAAGAAGGGCGGATGGAGAGCGACGATTGTGTTGTGGCCTGAAATCCTGTGTGTAAACAATCAATGGGAGTACCCTCATGCCAACACTGTCCAGGTGTTTTGCACTGAATGCTCTCCCTCAGACACCTCAGGACGTTACAGTAGAACTCTGCCTCGACAGTCCAACTTTGCCGAATTTATTTACAGTGCACAACTACTTCAACGTTCAACAGAACAAGCACGGTCCTGGTGCTCCTCACATGATGCACCTTTTACGGTTTTGTAGCTGCAGACTCTTCCACTATGAATGGGAGCCGCAGACCCACCTCTCATTGCCACTGTTGGTCCTCCACATGAGGGTTGAAGGGCTGCAGTTTGAGGTCCAGGGTGAAATCGCAAATCCGTGTGGTCATAAAAAGGCAAAAAAACAAAAACAAAAGTGGTCACAAAAACACGTATAACTCAGGTAACTATGTTGACAGCACAATGTCACGTGACATCCTGACTCATACATGTCCTAGGCACATGGCGCGCACATGCAACACAAACAGTCTCAGAACTTTTTGATCAAAAAACATACTAAACCACCGGAGTCCCCTTTAACCCACTGAGATAAATTCCCATAATGTTAATCATTTGGCTCCCCAGATTAACTTTCAATAACGCAGTGAAACATTTCCTATGACAATGTCAGGTGTGAAGTCACTGCTTTTGTTGCATTAAGCGATGAAAAGACTGAATCTATCTTTCGAGCTTGCCCTAAAATACTCAGTTGGTCAGAAGTCAGAAACTAGTGCTGTCAATCAATTAAAATATTTAATCGCGATTAATTGCATGAATGTCATAGTTAACTCGCAATTAATTGCACATTTTTATCTATTCTAAATGTCCCTTGAATTATCATTTTAATACTCTTATCAACATGGAAAAGTGGATAGGCTTGCTTTGTGCAAATGTTTTTATTGAAAACAACAATGTGTGGTTATATTTCACACTAACATTCTCACTTTGAGCAGTCATTCACATATGAAGCAAAATCTCACACAATGTAACACTATCAATAAACGGATGAGAAAATAAATACTTAGTCACAAAACCATGCCCCTTCAACAGCCCTTTCTATGGAATCAAAACAGGGAGATAGAAAATAAAACTAGAAAAGCACTCGGAGAGCGCAGACCTCCATCATTGTAAACTATTACAATGATGTTCGCATCCATTTGGGCGTCTCGCGCTCGCCATCCACACAAAACAGTAGCCTCCTCTTTTGAAGCTGGCGAGCAGGCCAGACCAAACGTGGGTGGGGCATACTTATTGTTTTGTTTCCAGTCTACAGCCGGATCCTGTAGTTTTTCTAATGTTACTAACTGTGGCCACAGCTTGTGAAAAAACTACAAGTTCACCAGGTCAATGCAGGGTCCGGTGCTTTTGGTGCTGATGCTTCACATTTCCTGCTTGCTGTTTGAACTCCAAACTTCTGATTTGGTAGCAGTATGTCCTTGGCAGAGGAAAGTTTGGAGTCGATTTCTAACACTTGAAAATTAGAGTTTATTGTTGCTTTTTACATCTCAAATTGTGGGCTTTGTGCTAGAGTAAATTGGACTGCTGACATTCAGTATTATCATTGTTTTAATATGTGTGACAAACGCTATCCTCCCAGTGCTGAGCTGTCTGTCAGAGCTGACAAGCAGATGGATAGATGGAATATTCTCTATATTATTTTTTCCTGCCCTGAGGCCTCCACAGTGCTTGTCTGTCTGTCCATCCATCTGTCCATCAGCTTCTACAGAAAGCACAGCACCTGCACAGCACTTCCCTATACGAGAACCATGAATATAACTCCATAAATCTCCCTTAATATCAACAGTTTGTGATGCAGTTTACACTTGAAATCCCGAGCAGATGATTGCCACAGCAGAGCACCAATTACACCTGTGAAAGACACAATACGACCATGATTTGAGGCATGAAAAAGCAGCGCGACTCTCGAAAGTTTCACTCATCTGAAAGCAGCAACGCAGCTTTAATATCAGGCTTTTTTAAAATCTGTGTCGCTCTTCAAAGCTTTACCTGCCAGAGGATCATTGCATTCATAATTTCAAGTGTTTGTGAAACCAAACGGTTTGAGCAGGCGTGTCACCACTCACACTTTTCCTAACATAGAAAGTTCCAACAAGTTAGGTCACATTATGCTTGTCAAAACCCAAATATCTTGAGTGTGAGAAGTTTCTGTTGGAGACTTTGCAAACCTGACATGTAGTTTTAAAAGTTAAACTAAGAATTCATTACACAATATTTCCTTTTTTACTAAGGTAATGGCTACTTATTTATTTCTGTTTAAACATAAAAAAATAAGTAAATCTAGACAAGAATAAATTAGCAAATAAATTCTTGAAGTTACTGAAACAATGTGGTTAAAATCACCAACATTGTGTTTATCAAAACAAGATATTTTACGTCGTATTCTAATCTGTAAATGTTCTAAAATGATTTATTTTTGCATTAAAATCACCCAAAATGACCACAAAGAGACTCAAAATGACCACAAAGAGACACAAAATGACTACAAAGAGACACAAAATGACCACAAAGAGACTCAAAATGACCACAAAGAGACACAAAATGACCACAAAGAGACACAAAATGACCACAAAGAGACTCAAAATGACCACAAAGAGACACAAAAGGACAACAAAGACTGTTTTAATTGTTGTGCCTCTTTTCCTAAGAGATAAAATCAGCAACTAAAAGTATTAAAAGTATTAAACTGGTGAAGTAATGAAGCCGTTAAGAGTAAACAGAGAGATGAGTTGAGA
>OMNN01101292.1:2252-25120 GCA_900302755.1 Chromis chromis
AACGCACATGAACTTTAATGACATCCCATTCTTAAACCCTACGGATTAAGAATGGGATGTCATTAAAGTTCATGTGCGTTTAAAAGCAGAGGGGCCAATACTTACAGCAATATAGTGTATGACATGAAGAATTTACATATAAACAGGTGTGGCATTGAGGATAATGTATGACCAGTGGTTAACATGATATTATTACACATGAAGAGCTGTAAGAGAGCATATCTTGTTGATTGAAATTGAATTTGTCGTGTATGAGAAGTTACTAACTGTGAGTGTTTTGTATTCAGGTGGACATGCAGTGGGTGCAGGTGCTGGCTGAAGGCTGGGCCACTCCCCTGAATGGCTTCATGAGGGAGAGAGAGTTTCTGCAGTGTCTTCATTTTGACTGTTTGCTGGACGGTAAGATGTAGTTTAAACTCATCGTTTCTCATGGGGTAAAAGAAAATCCCATCGTTTCATTGTTAAAGAACCGACACTAGGTGGAGTCGAGTGCTCACAAAATGGATGAGATGGGTTTCTGTTGGGACATTCCTGCATATTTCCCAGCACTTGGATGAAGTTAATGAATTTTGTACATCACTTTCTGGTGCTACAATGAACTATCCTGCAGATTTACTAGAAACTGAGTACGAATACTGGGACTTCTCAGTTGCTCTCTTAGTCAACCTGTCCTTACGGGTAGTTCAAGAGTGACTGTCTTTCAAGTTTGGTGTTATTTATAAAGGTTGGACCCTCTGTTGACTGCACTCCCTGCTCTCCCTTTTTTTCTGTATTAAATGGAGCATTAAATCAGATGAGCAAATACAATACTCCCTTTATCTGTCCCTGCAACGGGCAGTGAATAATGTGCAGTGTTGGACGCACTGAGAGACTTGAATAAGTGCTAACTGAGGTGGCAGAATCCATCCCATTGATAAAATCAGGAGCGAGTTTCCATTTGCACCCAGCACTCGGGAGTGTCTCCATTTCTTTTTGGCAGACGTTTTAAAAAATGAATCATATTGAGTCTAGTTGAGTCTGTTTGTGTAATTACAGCAATTTCTCAAGTATTGTTTGAAATTCCAAGTGGAAAAAAAGTCACTTTTACTGCACATGTGACGACTTAAAACGTCAGCTCTGTATTGTGGTGCCAGATACTTTGTTAGATACACACACACACGGAAATGAAAAACACACAATATATAGTGGGAGTTAACATTTTTAACATTCTGACAGGTGTGTATAAAACAACCGAAGGATAAAACCATCTACATCTCACAGCTTAGAACAAAATTAGAGACGGACATATACAAATATAGACGTGAAAAGTCATGATTCACTTTTCCTGTTCGTCCCGAGGGAGCGGGATGGAGAGGAAGAAGCTTTTGTATTGATTGACACCACACACCACCATTTGTCCATTTTCACTTCCTTCCTGGGATTTGACAGCGAAAGGATTGATTGCACACACGCTAATGCTAAGACCGGTCGGGGGAAGCGTAAAACTGCAGGTTTCACTAATCAAGAAGTCTGGAAAAATAAACAGAAATACAAATTCAAGATTGTGTCTCCCTCGTTCAGACGTTTGGCAGTCCTGCGTGTGCGTTTTATTGGAACCAGCTGTGAGCTCTGCACTGTGACAGGGGGGGACCAGGTCCAGCAGGAGGAGGGGGCAGCAGCAGTCGGCATCCCCTCCTGTCCACACACCGTTTCATGTGATGTGATGTGAAAAGCGTGCTGGTCTCACCGTTTTCATCGACCCCGGATGGCAAAATAAATGCGCCAAAAGAGCGCTGTCACCACACGGATCAAATCGTGAAATGAGAAAGGGTCGAGCTCCTCTGTAGCGCTGGAGGATTTTTCTTTTCTCGAGCTTCTTAAATTGCAGGCTTGAAGACGCACCAGTCTGTGGTTTAGCCGTATATTCCACATTTAGCCTGGAGGCGCACAACACGATACTTTACAAGGATGGTTGGGCTGTTTTGTTGCACATACCTAATCTATGAACACTTTAACCTGCCTTTTGTGATGATAAATACTTCGACCCATATACATTTTTTAAATCTTAAATAGGTAAAATTGGCAGAATTAATACACTTAACTGAAAAAAAATGCATTTACAAAGTATTCAGACCCTTAATTCAATACATTTGTGGGCAGCAGTTCTAGCTTTGAGTCTTCTTTGTCAAGTACAGTATGTCCAATCAATTAAATCCACCACAGGTGAAGTGCACTTAGACAACTCTCAGGGATAATTCAATCAAAACTGGAGGACCACAAGCTGAACTACAACAAAAGGTCTGAATACTTGACGACAGATGATATACAGTATGTCTGTGTTTATTTGTGTTGAATTTGCGGGCATTTAAAATTTTTTTCACTTCATCAGATACATGACATTTTCTTCCCTTTTAAACTGAAATCTACAGCAGTGATTTGGTGGAAGTGAGAGGCTCTGAATCCACTGTGCCTTCAGTATTTCTCACCGAAACACCCCCTATGCATCCCTGAAGTTTAACAGTTTTTAATCCATTTTCTTTCTGACAAAGTAACGGCAAAGCTGATTTGAAAAATAAGAAAGGAATTTAAAGATGTAGCTGTTAACACGAGTGTCTGTTAGCTTAAAGTCAGTGGTTGAAAATACAAACGGTATCTTTTAGTGTAGTTTGAATTGAATGATTTGCATGTTGCTGTGGGCTTTTGGAAATTATAATAAGCAGGGGTGTATCGGTTCACAAAAATCACGGTTCGGTTCTCAGTTAAGGGGAAAAATGGAAAAATATCCTGCTCATAATTAATCCAAAACATTTGTTTATTTTGTTAAGCCAAAGAGCTGTTAGCAACTCAGTAAATTAAATTAAATGTACAAATGTAACTGAAATACTGCTGCATAGTTCTCAAGGTCAAATAAACAAAATAAATTAAATAAAAGTGCAAGTGCAGCATTAACAATTCCAGCTTATTGGGGCTTTAACTATAACTCAGATTACTTTTCCACTTGTTTTTCTCCTCTTTCGTACTTCACTGGGAAACCGAAGTGATCCCAAACGGGTGATTTTAATGACAGCGGTGTTTCTTCCAGCTCTGGCTTCTTGTTAGCATTAGCATTAGCCATTACAGAAGTGCTGGCAGGAGAATAAATGGTCCATCACATCCACTGGAAACTCCTACTTGTTTTTATCTTCCGCAATACTGTGCAACTGTGAGACGGAGAAGGTCCGCCACAACTGTGGGTACTATGAGTTTTTTTTTTTTTTAAGATTTATTTTTGGCCTTTTATGCCTTTATTAGATAGGATAGTGGATAGAGTCAGAAACGAGAGAGAGTGGGGAAGGACATGCGGTAAATGCCCGAGGTCGAATCAAACCTGGGACAGCCGCTATGCCTTAGCACTTGGGTCACGCGACATAACTGTTAGGCTATCGGGGCGCCCCAATATGAGGTTTTAAGTTTCGCAATTAAAACTATTCTGTACGTTGGCCATTCTTAATAGTCTTGAATTTTCATACCGCGGTACACCTCTGTACCGAACCGGACGTGCCTGTACCGAACGGTTCAATACGAATACGTGTACCTTTACACCCCTAATAATAAGTGATTTTTTAGCATTCAGTCTTTCAGAATTTCAGGTTAAAAGATAAATTGTTAAGATTAATGCTAATAATAGTCAATAGTTGCACATTTTTAGTATTTTCTTTATGCATAAACGTGCCCTCTCGTTCCATAGGTGGCGTAATCAACCTCTCGGTGCCTGTGGTGCTGCCAGTGTCAACCGCAGATAAGGAGCGTCTGGATGGTGTGACAGCCGTGGCCCTGGTGTACGAGGGCAGGCGAGTGGCCATCCTTCGTAACCCTGAGTTTTATGAGCACCGAAAAGAGGAGCGATGTGCTCGACAGTGGGGCACCACCTGCAAGGACCACCCCTACATCAAGGTCAGTGTCTGAGACGACAGATGTGTTCAGGGTCACGGTTTATTTATATTCCGGAGCAGGGCTGGATATTGGCAATAATCTCCTGTCGGGAACTAATCTGATTCCTCCAGCGGAAGCTATGATGCAGTAGCTGTTTATTTGGGGAGGGCCCCTTTTCACATGTGAAGTCGTGGGGCACTTAAAATGGTCAAACACAGCACATATGTGGGCCTCTTCCTTGAATTGATCCACAAAGACATTATATTTTGTTATTCACTTGTGTTATGTTGCTGATCTCTCCAAAGAATGAGACTGCTGAGCATCTTACATGACTCCTCCCAGGCCAGCATTGGACAGGTTGGATTGATTTTAAGTGTGGAAAACAAATCACAACATGGTCCTGAAAGCATCTTACAGCGGAGCCAAGTGGCCGTTGATCACATCACGCAGACACCTCTGCTGCTGACAGCACCCATACTGTTACGTACAGTTTGCCAGATCAAACTGAAATAGTGCCTTTTGTAAAGTATGGATATCAAAGCGTATTCGCATGATAAATTACACGTCAACAAAACAAATGTCACGAATGGGGTTTTCGTTTTTCTCAACTTCACGATGTCGTTTGCGTTGAGTCATCTCAGTCTCGGTGCTGGAGCTTCTTTACTGCCTAGTCTCTATAAAATTGTCTCTTTGCATCACATTAATGTGGCACAGGCCAGCGTTTTCAGTAACTCTAGCTTCGGTCTCAGAATCCCCACAGGAGACAGGTAACAGGTATTGCCTCATACAATAGCAGCAGCCAGAATTAATTGCATTGAATTGTTGATTTTAAGCAGCTCTCAGAATTTATCTTGGAACGTCATTTTCCTCCACAGTCAACAAGAGAGCAGCACTGATGTTTCCTTGAATGTAAAATTGTATTAAGTGCACATGATAGGCCTAATTGTAAACACATTTCCTGTTTGTAAAACTAGGGCAAATGCAAAAAAGACTAAATCAGCACGACTAAAGGTGTTATCATTTTTGCTTAATTTAGCAAATAAATGCTATCCTGTACAGCTACACGTGGACCACCAGCACCAGATGTTTCAACTAAGCACAGACATCACTTTAATCATCACTTTGAGCAAAGGCAGGACAAGACTGCTCACTAATTCACCGTTTGTGTTGACACGACATCAGCCGGACATCTGCGAGCAGCCGGATAGCTAGCTTTAGCAACCCAGCGGGGACAGACTGGAAAAAATTACAATTCCCACACTGTTCACATGACTTCCGAGACTTCCACGGCGCTGTATCTCGCCGCTAGAAGTAATATCCTGTGAACAAACCCAAATGGAGCATCAGTGTGCAGTCTTTTTTTACAGCCTGTCCCTCTTTTACGTGCATTTTCTGGATCGACGACGAGATCGGTGGTCAGCTAACTATCTCGAGTCACGCCAGGTCCATAAACTGCAGCTGACAATTCGTGTTACAGGGACTGTCATAACACATGACATTTAGCACAAATGAGAAAGATCAATCTGGATTTTTCCAATTAGTTACTTGTTAAATTCAGCCGTACCCTGAAAACTGAATTTAGAATATGGGCTCATACGTCAGAAACGGTATAGACGCTTAACTTTTGGCAAAAAAAACTACCGAGCAGCATCTGCAGAGCTCCAGACTGTCTGTCTCGGAGTGCTATGTGATAAACACTGTGCATGTGAAAGCAAACTGCCTCCCTGGATTCGCCACTGATAGAACACAGATCCCAGCTGGCCTTTTTACATTGCTTATGGAAAGACTGAATAGGTGGAGGAGTGGAGCTTTTCTCTCACAGTCTGTCAGGACGCCCAGTGTAATCACTTGATCTCTCCGGTCCGCCCTCGTCTTGCAGGTGTTATATTTGGATGCAGAGTCTCTCGCTCGGCCTCCACCAAAATGTGTCTGAGATTGGACTGTGCAACTGCCAGCTTCCACCTTTTGTGCTCACCCAAGCCTTCTCCAAATATATCCAGGAATTATTTCCATCTGTGTCCTATCGACTTCTGCAGGGGCTCAGGTAGACTCTCTGGCGAAATGATGTCCCAGAGAGTGACATTGACTTGTAGCTGTAAAGGAAAGATAGATGTGTGAATTCATAGTGCAAAGTTAATTTTAAAAGCTGCTCGTCTAATTTTATATTCTCATTGTTGTCAGGATTAGTGCAGTTGGTCGGCCATTTCTACGTTGGCAAGACAAAACTTAAAGTGCCCTCTGTGCTGACGTCACTCCCTGGGGTCAGACTTACTGTAAACCTCACTGACTCACTTTAAAGCCCTCTGCTGCTAAAACTTTCTGGCCAACTTGAGCTCCAGACAACAGCTGTCTCAATATTTCAGCGCAGTTGGCAGTCGTTTTTAATTTTAGTGGATATCTTTTTTTTTTTTCTCACCTTGTTTATGATGAAATCTGGCTTGACTATGTGTTTTAAGATGCATTAGAAGCTGCAAGGTTCATAAATTGGTACCATGACTCTTCACTGTCAACACCTGATGCCTCAGTGCTGGCTTTAAACACATGCTGTGTGCTCTGTGTTTTCCACAACTGTCATTCTTTATCCTCTCTAACCTAACATGTGTGTTCAGCCTGCTCTGATTAAGGTCTCACTCATTAAAGTGTGTGTGTGTGTATACAGAAGTGTATGTTTAACTCCCTGCACCGGAGCCACTCTGTCAGCACACCTCTGCACCGAGAGCTACGACAGTTTTATCCCGTTTCTTCTCAGTCAGAAACGACTGACTCAACATAACATGTCGTTAATCCACTTTTTCCTGTTTACCTATCTGCCAGTCAGTCAGGAGCCCCCTCCACCGGAAGCTATGGTGTAGTCGCTGTTTATTTGGCTAGGCCCCACTTTTCACATGTGAATTCGTGGGGCACTTAACGTGGTCAAACAGAGCACATGTGTATGTCGAGGCCTCCTCCTTCGGCTTACCCATGCAGACATTATATTTTCCATTTACTTCTGTTGAGGAAAATAAATTGACTTGTCCATGCTGCTGATCTCTCCAAAGAATAAGACTGTTACGCATCTTTCATGGCTCTTATCAGGCCGGCGGCGGACGGGTTGGATGAACTGGAGTGTGGAAAACAAATTGCAACACGAAGCTGAGAATTTCTTACAATGAACGGAGCCAAGTGGCTATTTTTCACGTCGCGTAGACACCTCTGCTGCTGACAACACTCCGGTTTAAGTATAGTTTGCCAGATCAAACTGAAATCAGTCGGTTTGTAAAGTGTAGATATCAAAGAGTGTTCACATGATAAATGACATGTCATCAGTGACACGGTTTTTCTTTTTTTGAAATCCCAAATTATCTTTTTGGTTCCATTTCTGGCCTTTTTTTTGAGTTTTCTAAGTCTCAGTGCTGAAGCTGTTCTTCCTTTGCCGTCTCGCTTGTAGACATTTGTCTCTTTGCATCACATTAACGTGGCACAGGCCAGTGTTTTCAGTAACTCTAGCTACGGTCTCATAAGGGCCACAGGATGCAGGCAAAAGATATTGCCTGAAACAATAGCAGCCTTCTCCTGGATCTTGAGCACTTTGGTGACATTGTTGGATGATCCTCAGGAGGGGAAAAATTTCTCTCCAATGTGGTCATGAGCTCATCACCAGGTTTTTACCATGGAATACAATCTGATTTAGTCTCTGCACTGTTATTGAAATTAAGGTAGCAGTTGTGACCAAACGCAGAAGGACAGACGAGCCAGAGTTCTGTTGGCTGTTTAACGACACATTGATTTATGCTGCCTTTTTCCTGTTGCAACTGTGTAATAACTCAGGGGCTTTTATTAGAATTCACACAGGCCGGTCTCCAGCGCAGGGAAGATTTTAAGGACCATAGTGTCTCGAGTCTGGATTATGTTTGAGTCGTGTTCTCTGTCACGATCGTTGTGCCTCTGTTCTCAGATGGTTATGGAAAGTGGAGACTGGCTGGTTGGTGGAGACCTGCAGGTTCTGGACAGGATCTACTGGAATGATGGACTCGACCAGTACCGACTGACACCTACTGAGCTGAAACAGAAGTTTAAAGAAATGAATGCAGGTATGGTTCAGTAAGTTCAGCTGGCCTCGGTTTGTTTTCAGTTAGAACTAAAGTAAAACGGTGATGAAGTCTTGGACCAGGGAGGGAGACGATAATGTCACAGTAATTATAAACCAGTTCAGTTATAAGCCAGTTCAGTAGATCTTTTTAAAAGAAAGCTTAAGACCCATCTTTTTACATTAGCCTTCAAACTTACTTAGACATACAGACGGGCAGAAGCCGAGGAGGGAAATATCGGACGAGACAGTTCAATCAATCAACTTTTATTTGTAAAGCGCTTAATCACATCAACAGACATTTCGAAGCGCTTTCACAAGAAAAGAAAAGATAGAACCCAACAGAACCCTTTCCAAAGCAAGCAAAAGCAACAGTGGTGGGGAAAAACTCCCTCGTGAGGAAGAAAAGTTCTCAAAAAACTCCCTCTACAGGACGAAACTCCAGGCGGACCCAAGACTCTGAAAAGGGCGGCCATCTGTCTTGACCGGTTGGGTAGAAAAGAGAAATACAAAAGAGATAGGACAGGGAGAGGAAAAGAGAAGATTGTGTTACTGATTGAATTTTCCCCGATGGGCAAGTCCTGACTTGAATGAATTTCCTACTTAACACATCAGACAAATTCTCCTTGTGAGAAAATTTCGAGACAGCCGAGACAGGGGTGTTTCCCTTGTTGCCTTGTTGATTGGTTCAGGATGACCCAGTTACTGCATCAAATGTGCATCTGACTCCAAGTGTGAAAAAACTAAACAAACAGGTTCAGTTTGGTGGTTTTACATGCACCTTACTTTAATATTTTAACGTGGCTGCATTCATTTATGTTGTCTCTGGGCATCTTAAATGACTTCAAACTTTAAAACAAAAAATTATTCATTAATTAAAATTGTACAAAATATCTATGTTTGAGGCCTTAAAAATCAATGTTTGTTCTAAATAACTTGAAGCCTGTCCAAAAATGACTGTATAAAATGACTTAAAACTGTCAAAAATTACGCAATGTGTCGAAGATTAGTATTAAAAAAAAGTCCAAAATAACTTTAAACTTGTCTGGATTTACTCAAAATTGTCTAAAAAAGCCTTGAAACATTTCAAAAGTTATGCAATTTGTCCAAATTGAGTAACAATTGTCCAAAATAACTTGAAACCTGTCCAAAATTATATAAAATGAAACAATTTGTCTAAAATAATTATATTATTATATAAATATTTAAACGTGTCTGGATTTACTCAAAATTGTCTAAAAAGCCTTTATATATATATAAAACATTATGACACAATCATGCAATTTGTCCAAAATTAGTAAAAATTATCCAAAATCAGTAAAATTGTACAAACTGTCTTGATTTAAGTACTTAAATCAATGTGTGTTTTAAGATAGAGAGTTGTTTAAATGTGTATTTAGATGCTTTGCTCCTATTATCAGCTTGGCTGTGTCTGTAGCACACTCTGTCCAGCAGCTGTTTGGTTTTCTCACTATTTTTCATCCTTCTAGTTGCTCCCTTCTCCTCCTCCTCCTCCTCCTCCTCACAATCCCCATCTCTCGCTTTATTTCAGTCTCCCTTGCTGCTCTTTTCAGCTAACCAGTTTTTTGCTTTTTATTGTCTCTCCCTCCCTGCTCTCCTTTGGCCTGTTAAGCTGAGTCCTCTGACAAAATGGCTAATGACCAAGGTAAACTCCCTCTCCACACTTTATCACTGCTGACTGCACCACCACTGTGTCTCTTCTTTCTGAGGATTTCCATTCTCTGGGCTGATGAAAACTTGAGCTGCATGTCTGGCAAAATCTGTCTGTGCCTGTACAAATTTTCAGATTATTATGTATCTCATGAAGGTGTGAAAGAGGCATAAATGTGACGGTGGAATCTTTTCTGTCCAACTACTTTTTCTCTTCAGCTTCAAATCTTCCACCGAAGCCGGGACCGCCAGGACACCCACATCCAGTGGACCCTGGGACTCCACTTGGTAAGATTTTAATCCCACTTGCCTTCTTTAACAGTCCTGCTCCGCTAATCAGTCAGATGTTTCAACAATTAGAAACATTATCTGGGTCCTAAGATGATTATCAAGTTTTCCAAAGGCACTGTACCTGAAGAAGATCTAAAATCATGATCATAGATTAACGAGTAATCAGTGGTAGGTGACTGAGAGCATCTTAAAAAGCTGCAGGAATAACCATAAACTATGAATTTTATTTATATTTATGTTGTCTCTGGTTCATTTTTTACGTGTTTACATTCATCACGATGTGGCATTTGATGTAGAATTAGTCAAATTAAAACTACATTAACACAAACGCATACAAAATAGAGTCTTAGGCTGATATTTCACAGATTTTTGAGGCTTCTAACACCAGCAGAATTTGAAGTGTGGCAAGTATGGCAAGCCAAGGTTCCAGTTTCTTGCTATTTTGACTTGAAACTTGTCCAAAATTAGTAAAAATGTTCTAAAATGACTTGAAATATGTCAAAAAATGATCGAGTTATCCAAAATTACTTGAAACTTGTCCTGAATGAGCACAAGATTGTCCAAAATGCCTTGAAACATGTAAAAAAAAAAGTATGCAATTAGTCCAAAATGACTTAAATGTGTTCAAAATGACTGAAAATTTGTCCAAAATGAGTCAAATTGTCCAAAAATAACTTGAAACCTGCCTTAAATCATGTACAATGACTTGAAATTATCAATTGCAATTGCAAAGTCTCTAAAATTAGTAAAAGAAATTCAAAATGACTTCAGCCTTGCCTGGATTTACCCCAAATTGTCTAAAATGTCTTTAAAAATTTCAAGAATTACGCAGTTTGTCCAAAATGACTCAATATTTGTCCAAAATTAATACCATTGTCTAAAATAACTTGAGAAGTGTCCAAAATTATCTAAATTGACTTGAAATTGTCAGAAATTACGCAATTTGTTTAAAATGAGTAAACATTGTCCAAAAAGACGTCAAACTTGTCTAGATTTACTCAAAAATTGTCTAAAATCCCTTTAAACATGTTAAAATGTACGCAGTTTATTCCAAAGTGAGTAAAATTGTCCAAAATAACTTGAAACCTGTCGCAAAATGATCTAAAAATGACTTGAAATTGTCAACAACAAAAAAATGCAGTTTGTCTAAAATTACTCAAAATTTGTCCAAAATGACAAAAATCTATAATTATTGGTTATTGAAAATGAAAGAAAGCAAAAGCAAAACTGTCAAACCAGAAAGTTCCTTTGCCCAGAATGTTGGACAAAAAATGTAATTAAATTTAAATGATGTCTTTTTCCCCATAGTTTGTTTTGAAATCTAAAAACGAAGTGACTTTTACAGCTTTAATTCTCACAAAACCACAATACACTAAAGACATGGAAGTACAATGAAATATTCACGACAATGCAGTAGTTATGATGCGTTAGCAAACAAAAATGGATCCACATGGCCTCTGTTGTTATTTTATGTAGATGTTGCAATGCTCCCCTGTTAATGACTCACCAGTTTCTTTAAAAATGCATTCATACAAGTATTATTTTACAAATGCATAAAGTCTAATCCAGTTTTTCTCCTCTCGAGGTAAATCAGGGGTCGGAAGTGGTGAAAATCACATCCTGGTCATCGTCATCATCATCTCAGTGGGAGCCTTCACCATCATAGTGGTGGTGGTGGGAGCCTTCCTGTGCACACGGCGAACCACGTCACACCAGAAGAAGTAAGACATGTTGGGAATTTGTAATCTGACTACAACACTCCCTGAATTACTCCAGCACCTCATAATACATAGAAAGAAAAAGGGAGCAGAGTCGGTGATCTCAGTAGTAGTAGTAGTAGACAAACCGAGCAGATGTCAGATCAACACAAGCTGTCTCAGAAAACATTAGCTTAAATAACATTTCTTCGCCTGATTCTCACCTCCCACATACAGACACTGGCCACTTTATTAGGTACGCCTGATGAGTTCTAATGCAATCTAATACAACAGCTCTACTATAAATTCTACTTTTATGAAACTTCTATATGTTCACATTTTGTTGATGCTGCCATAAAGGTGATAATTCTGCTTTATGAAGTAGAATTATGGAATTATAGAAAGTAGAATTGTATGCAGTTTATTGTACTGCATTATATTTAAAAGTGTTCTTAATATGTTGTCCACCACATTCACATAAATGAGCAGGACAGTATATTAGGAACACAATGTAATGCAGTCCAGTGCGTCACCACAACCCACTATGACCTCAGTGATAAATCTAAAGTACAATTATCAACTTTTTAACAACACAACATTAGAATTTATAGCAGAGCTGTTGTATTGGAATCCATTAAACTGTATTTAATAAAGTGGCTGGTAAGTCCACGATCTTTGTTTTAGGCACATCTTGTCATTTGAATGTTGAAACCAGCAGAAAAGCTCTTACTAATGATGCACGGAGGACTCACAGAACATCTATATCAAAGTTTCTTCTCAAACTTCATTTACTGACCCTTTGTTTCGTGTGTTACAAGATCTAACTGACCCATATTGCCTTGTCTTATATCCATGTATCACCAGTACAGTTAATAAATATGGTTTTCACTCTCCTAAATAATTACAATCACTATATTTTAGCTTCTATGATTGTATATTTCAGCATATCTATTGAAAATGTCCCGCTTCGATGTGCAGTTTATTCTAATTTCCAACTGACGTTCAATCACACTTTTACCTTCCTCTCTTCAATCCTCTGTGCTCCTTTTTAAAACACATCTTCCAACTCGGTTTTCTTTGCCTACAGCTCGGCTTCCCTCCTGTGTCTCTTCCTCCTTCTCTCTGTAAATGAGCTCAGTGTTTCACCATTAGCTCCGTGTTCTCTCCTCCTGCAGAAAGCGAGCTGCCTCGAAGTCCTCCAACGGCTCCCACAAATACAAGGGGAACTCCAAAGACCTGAAGCCGCCCGATCTCTGGATCCATCATGAGAGGCTGGAACTAAAACCCATGGACAAGTCGCCGGAGCCCAACCCAGTCATGACCGAGACGCCGATCCCTCGCACGTCGCAGGACATCACGCCGGCTGACAGCGGCCTGGAGAGCAACCCCCACCTGCAGCAGAGGCGCAACTCCTACCGTGGTCAGTCTCGCCCAAGGGGGAAGAAGACTTAAAATTTGATGTTTTGGGAAGGAGATCAAAGTGAAATGTCACCCTGAGTGCTGAGCTCACATGCATAATAACACTAAGAAAATGTCTTAAGTTTGGCTGGCAGACAGGAAACTACATTCTGAGAGCTTGAGTAAGAAAACAGTTGGATTTTTGAGATGGGGAAAGAGCTTCAGCTTTGCATGCATGGAGGAGTTCTGGAGATTATGAGATGGTGATGGTTGCTGTTGTTTATCATGCAAAACATTTCATGCTTTTCACCCATTTCCTGTCATTTTGATGCAACTTATTGCAAGTTCAGTAAATCCACTCAGTACAATCAGCTCATACCAAAGGAAAGTTGAGTTTGACAGTCATATTTAGAAATGCAATCAAATCCCAGAGATGTAAAATTGATTGAGGTGGATCATTCACACAAAAAAAACAACGGCAGAGTAGCAGCTCTTTCTGATTGGCTGGTTTCCACCGTACCTTTTAGGCCACGAATCAGAGGACAGCATGTCTACACTAGCAGGCCGACGAGGGATGAGGCCTAAAATGATGATGCCTTTTGACGCACAGCCGCCTCAGCGTAAGTGTGTGTGTGAGAGTGTGTGAATGTGTGGTTTGTGAGCTTTGTGAGGAGTCGATTTGGAGAAAATTTGGAAATTAGAGCACCAAGATTTCACATATATCTTATTGTATTCTATGTAGAGACCAACTCCACTTCATGCTTCTCATTAAATGTTCACTTACTGTATATTTGTTTTCTGCATCTCCTCCTTCCTGACTTTGCTTATTGAGTGACATACAGAGAATACTGAAGTGTGTTTAATTACAAAAAGCTGCATGTGTGTATCTTTTTAGTCAAACATCCACATCCTTCATCATTATTTTGGCTCTTTAAACATCTCGTCCTGTGTGTGTGTTTGTGTTTTCACGTCCATTTCCATTCGCAGCTGTGATTAGTGCTCACCCCATCCATTCCCTTGATAACCATCACCACCATTATCACATGGGCAGCCTGGCGTCGCCGACACGCAGCTACCTCTACCACCAGGGCAGCGGGTACCCACGCCCTCACGCCTGTGCCACTCCCATCTCCCATCTAGACAGGGTGGACTCCACAGGTGAGACTCAGGGCAGCCTTACCTAGTCATATTCATTTGCTTTTAAATTTACATGCCGCCTCCATCTTATGTTCATATTTTAGTTTTCCATAGCGTTACTAACCATTCCTGCTTTCTGAAATGATTTCTGATGCCGTCTTTTACTCACCTCAACTTTTAAAGTAATAAACTTTTCCAGCAGGTATTCAGTCACATGTGGCAACCAGCATTTTCATCAGTTGCAATGGTGCACCTGACATTTAGCAGGTCTTTCTGTGTGTCTCTGGGTGGCCCGACCTGGCAGATAAAATCATTTAGTTTCAACTGAAGTACATCTTATATTATAACTCCTTAATTCACTCTTTTCAAGCTAATTTTTGGCCACATACCTGCCTGTATGAGTTGCTGCTCCATGGTAACTAGGTCAGGATGTGATATTTCTCTACCCAGCTATCGATGTGAGGCGTTTAAGGAGCATCAGTAAATTGTAGCATCTGCACATGAGGCACTTTGGGGAGATCTTTACGTTTTATCCTCAGAAAACAATCAGGGTTACACTCTTCCCCTGTAAATTGCGTGAATCTCTGCATGCACATCGATCACACTGCGTCACCACCCACCACAAATTGTCATTTGTGGGAAACACTAAGAAAAGATTAAACAACTAACATTATGCATTTCATTGATTGCAAAGTGTGCAGCCAAACCATGGCTGGAAACAGCTTTTGCTGTCAGAGCATCAATATTCTGAATTGAAAAATTAAAAAAGCAAGAAACTCAAGCAGTTAGGAATCAGAAATGATAAAGAAATACAGCTAATAATATAGCCAAAATAGGAATTACCTGTTGGTAAGTTTAAGTTGTAGATCATCCTTATGGAAAAAGTGTTTCCCAGGGAATGTTGCAACAAGTCCTAAGTGCAATCAGTGCCTTTAAATGTGCACTAATATCCTGGTTATAATCAGATTTTTGCACTAACATGCACTTACATGTTGCATGTGTAAACATCTTACTGTGGTTTCAGAAACCTGGACAAAGTCTTATCTGGCTTTTGAGAAACCTGGACATGTTATCTGGAGTCCTCCAACAGAAACTGTGCTACTGTGGGATGTAAATACCTTATCCAGTTTTTTTCTATGCTCGCTAAGATTACGGCGGCTGAGATGACAAGAATTTATACATGACAGATATTCAGAAACCTCCGAAAAGCTAGAAGTTTGGATACTGACGTGCGTTTACATGCATCTAAAGTGAAGGATGGGTAACACTGATGGTAATTGCCAGTGGGCTAGCTGGATGAGCCAGAAAAACAGAATATATTTTCAAAGAAAGGCTGAAACTAACTGATTATTTTTGTCATCAGAATAATCTATTTATTTTTTACTATTAATTTTTCGATCAACTGTTTGGTCTGTATATTGTATGGTGTAATATTTCCTACAGCATGATGTATTTAAGTGGCATATTTAGTACAAACATTAGTCCAAAACTCAAACCTAAACTAAGAAATCTTATAAATATTTGTAGTAGGTAAAGTAAAGTAGAAATGTAACTAATTTTTAATGTGCACATAAGTGTTTATAATAGTGGCAGCGTCTCACTCCTGTTTCCAGTGTCCTCCCCTTCGGCTCTTCCTGCCAATTGGAATCCGTCATCGATGTTTATAGATTGCTCGCATTGAGAGGCTGTAACAAATTAATTATTGACTTTAAAGATTAATCATCAAATTTGTGAACAACTCTCTACTGATTTATTAAATTGATTATTGACTACGCCTTTCAGCTGTAGTGGAAAAATGGTGAAACAAGGATGTAGGTTTCCCAGTATTGGAAAGGTGAACGTAATCATCTGTAGTTCAGTTCTTTACATCAGCAGTTCTTCCACTAAATATGTAAAAAAAGACTGTATGAAGCTGGTTTGCAGTCACTGGCTTAAGAACGCAAGTTTAAGCCTGGAAATCCACCTTCTCACTGCGTCTCCTTCCTCTGCCTCCTCTCCAGAGTCTGTGAGGAACACCCCCAGCTCAGAGCCCCTACCTCCAGCCACCGCCTCCTCCCAAGCCTCCTGCCCCTCTGAGATCCTGGCCGACCCTGAGGGCAGCTACCACGGCTCCACCACCACAGAGGAGGAGCCCAGCTACTCCAGCAACCTGCCTCCACACCGCTCGGCGCACCCCCACGCCCATGCCCACCCGCTCAAGAGCTTCGCCGTTCCTGCAATCCCGGCCTCCAGCCATCCATCATACGAGTCGCCCGCCCTGCCCAGCACTCCGCTGCTCGCTCAGACTGGTGAGAACTCACACCAAACACAGTTAAACTGAGGTCGGCTCACAATACAAGACTGCCCACAATCATTCAGACTGATTTATTAAAAACTGCTTCTCCAGTTCATCCTCATTTTGTTTTTAAAGTTAATCGTATGAGCCCCATAGGAGCCCCAAAACCCATCAGCAGGTTTGAAAGGCAGGTTATCTTTAAAAAATATTGCAAAGTGACACCATTTAAAAGAGGTAGGAACTGTAAAAACAGAAGGAATTGTCTGATTTTCACCTTTTTGAAATTTGTCCAACAAATAATCTGTGAGATGCTGTCCCATTCCATCAAATCTAAGCTTAAAATCATTACACTTCATCAAAATGAGTTTATGTGACATGTATAATTTAAAACTCACCAAAAACTAGATTGTTAACAATGACAAGATTTTGTAAAAAAAATAAATAAATAAATAAATAAAGATTCTGTGCTCCTCGATGCAACTGAGAAGCCATTAGTGGCTCGACTGCAACAAACAGTCATGTGACAAAAATTCAGGGACTATTTGGCTGGACTGGGTTGAACTGCAGGCTGTGTTTACACAGAGCAGATTGGAGACAAAGGATGGAAGCAATTAAAACATCCATCCATCCATTATCTATACACCACTTAATCCTCTGTAGGGTCGCAGGGAGGCTGGAGCCTATCAGCAGGCAAAATATATACAGTATGTAGAGTCACCAAATTTATTCCATTTTTTTAACATAAATAATCAAATAATTTTTTTTTTTTTAATGCTTTATCACATTGTAACTGTGTTATACTGCACAGAAGACATTTTTGGGTTTTCTCTACTTGTAGTCCTGATTGCCCTGTGTCCATAGAGGTACAGGACTTTATATTGCAGAGAAAAATGAGCCCACAGTGAGGAAAAATGTGACAGGAGCACATAAAATAAAAAAAAGTTAACATTGACTCCAACCTCTCCGCGAGTCTCTGAGAGCCGAGACTGAGCCCAGAATCAAGAATTTACTAAAAAAAAGCGATATGACCTGAGGGTTACACACAAACTGTGTATACAGCCACACCTGCAGATTTCAGTTCATGTCAAGGTGCATTCATGTGTTGCCTTCACTGACTGTAGTTTTCTGTGTGACTTTTTCTCTCTTAGGGCCTCCAACTCACCCCCACGTTGTGAAAACAGCGTCCATTGGAACACTAGGAAGGACACGAACACCGATGGCAGTCACTGTGCCCAACGCCCCTGATGTGCCAGAAACCAGCAAGATGCTAGAAGATGTAGACAACGTGAGTATAGCGCCCCACACTGGCTGCACGTAGCAATGCAGTCTTATTTCCAGGCCTAATGTGATTGATATAATTATCCAGTGTTGTCTTTTTAAAGTTACACCGATCACACATTCCTTCCAAATCCATGTCAGTTTTTTCGTTGGGCACTGGACTGTACAGTTTATTTCAGCTGGACATCGGTTTTAACCACAGTTTCTGTTTGTTCTTTCTCTCTTTTTTATTCTTTCCAACTTCAATCTCACCATTTTTACGTGTCGGCTGCTTTTTTCGATCAATTCATTTAACGCTTAACAACCGATTTTAACACAAACAACCCATAACTGGAATGATTTTATGTTATCATACCATATGTTTTATTATTTTAATCCACGCCTCCCTCCTTTATTGGCTGTTGATCATGGTGTTGAACGTCTTGGTGTTTTGCTTTCGTCTGCTGCTTCAGTTTCTTTAGTTTACCCGTCAACCCATCCTCCCCCCCCAGCTCGCCTCACCTCACCCATACGACTTCCCCCAGCCCTCCGTGAAGGATCCCTGACTGACCCTCTCCTCCTTTTCCTTTTCCTCTCTTCCTTCCTTCCCTCCTCCTCCTCCAGGTGCTTGCCTCCCTCGCCCCCTGTCCCTCCCCCGCCCCTCGCAGTAACCCTGTTCCTCTCCCCCAGAGCTACGAGCCCGACGAGCTGACCGAGGAGATGGCCCACCTCGAGGGCCTGATGAAGGACCTGAACGCCATCACCACAGCGCCATGAGCATGCACTCGCACCGACACACAAAACAAACGCACCCTCTCTGTCAAACCCACAAACACACATATACAGAAACACTTTAAAAATCGAACACACCCAAACATTCTGGAGCCAAGAAGCCGATGGACACAAAAATAGCTTCTTGTGCCCGAGAAAAAAACTCTCACGTCGCCCCTTTTGCAGAGATAAAAAAAAATCAAAAAACAAAACAACAACCTCCAGACTGAAACTTAGGAACTTTTTTCGGCTTACCTTACTCAGTCTCAGGAAGGAGATCGCCATGAGAGGGAAGAAAAAGTGAGACGCTTCATCTTTATAATGAAGAATCATTCTCAGAGACAATGAACTTTTAAAACATTGGTCGCTTTTCAACCGGAAGATTGTGAATTTTCTTTTTCTTTATCCTCAGCAAAAAATCCGTTACGGTAGGTTTTTTGTGCCGAACGCTCGCTCAAGACGGTTGATTCAGTGTCAAAATGGAGAAAGTCCAAAAATATGCTGGTTTTTTGATGTTGGTGCTCGAACGCAGCACAGTCTACACACAGTGTTTGTTTGATTAGTGTTTTCTTTGTGCATTTTGTATATCTATTGGGCCGTTTCAGTGAAGTGAACATTGGATTTCAGCCCCTCCTTTACAAGCCTACATTATTCATAAATGTTTTTTTTTGTTTTTTTGCTTTTATCCCCTTGTGTCATATATTGTGCCATGACTTTTTATTATTTTCTATGTTATTGTATTATTTTTTTACACACATATCCTTATAAACATGTACATATGTTGTGTTTTTTTTTTTTCCTTAAACTGCCTCATTCTTTATTTGTTTTCCGTTGTTTCATTTATTATTATTTGGGATGAAAGTGGGATGACGAATGAGTCCTGAAGCTCAGTTTTCATATCAACAGGGGAGAGAGAAGCCTGCCGTGTTTCTACAGTACATTCTTCTCTGGCATTGTTTTGCCCCCTTTGTACATTAAAATGTTCTTTTCCAGTCCTTTGTTTGTCGTGGGAGCTCCGTTTTAAAAGCCTTACCAACGTGTTTGTATGTTGGGCGGCCGAGACGACTCGGTTTTCCAGCTCGGCGTCGTGCTGTCACTCGCTTCCGTGGCAGCTTCTATGGGACTCGACAGTATCTCCTCACAGGTCAGGGGTACCAAGGACTCAGGGCGCTGATCCCCACCCCCTCCTAAAAGAACAAAAAAAAATATCAATCAACCACAACAGACGAGTTATCTTTTATACAATCGAATGTGTGTGACGTTTCCAAAAAGAACCAATATTTGGTTTCAGACATCTGTAACTGCTGAACCACGTGTGCAATTTTTCCTGCAGCGGAGTGTGTTTGCTGTTTGTTTTCCTGCTGTTGTTCATCAACGCCGTGGTTCTTTTACAAAATCTTCTAAGATGCAAAGATGTTGGCCTTTTGAAGGGGACTCCCAGATTTTTTTTTACATGGTAGGTTTTGTATGAAGAAGAAAAAAAACATAAGAAGCTTGTTCTATACACAAATCCGATGTTAAAAAGAAAAAAAAATAGGAAAAAAAGTTCATCTAAGAAACTAGTTTTTCATTACCCTCTTACCCAAAGAAATTTGTCATTTGCAATCATAGTAATTTGCTCTACTTTTGTGAATACCATGTTTCTCATTAATGTACATCGTCATGAATGTCAATATAACTGTAAGAGATTTTAACTATGGATACAAACATGGAACAAGCTCGTGGGGGGAAAAAATGATTGAAAACAGAGAGGGGGGAGAAAAAGGACCGGACTCCGTTTGGGAAATAATCTATTGAGTTGTAAACAGTTGAACCTGTATTGCACTTTTTCACAATTTTTGGAAAGTACATTTCTTACATATCTTGTGTTTTAAATATCAAAAGCTGTTTGTGTAACGTAGTGTCCTAGGTAAGCAGCAGGCAGCTGGTCTTGTTTTTTTATGTTTTTTTGTTTTTTGTTTTTTTTTTTGCTTCAGAGATGATATGAATCGAGCAGCCGAGTTGTTTACTTTGCAGCTCATGATGAGGAATTCTGTTGTTGCTTGTTCATGTACAGAGCTTTCTTTGCTTTCTGTAGAAAAAACAAAATCTGTGGCTTTTTAAAAAATGTTGAAAAAAGGTTTGGAAAAAAAGATGTTTTTTTATTGGTGCTCCTATACATTGTGTATACAAACTATTATGAATACTAACAAAGTAAATGTTTCTGCTCGTCTTCTTTTCATCAAATGCGATCGGGACGCCCATCAGGTATTAACATGGTGGTTATTGATCAGTGAAGTGCAGAAAGTCGCAACAAGTTCATCAATAGACGTACGATTTCAGCAATTTTTAAGGAAAAACTTCAAAAAATTTTAAGTTTTCTCAGTGATCTATAACTTTAAATGAATATCTTCAGGTGTCCTCGTAGTTTCAATCGTAGCATCTGGACTTCGAGAACTTCAAGAAACTCAAGCAAGTCCAGATGCTACGATTGAAACTACAAGGATAACCATGACCTGGATGACTGAGAATCTTCACAGACGGTATCTTTGGGTGGTAGCACTTTTAATATGTCAGCTTTCCACTATTCTATTCAAACGATTCACTGATGGAGAAAATATCACCAGATTATTCAGTAAAAGAAATTTAATGAAACCTAAAGTTGAACCTAAATTGTTTTCAGGTTTGATTTAAAGCACTCCACTTCCCTGAATGTGAAACCTTACAAAAGATTGGCTGTCATTTCAGAGCTTATACTTTAAGAATTAAAGACTCTTTTCTACACAAACGCTGCATTTTAGATAAAGACTGTGTTCAGCTAATGAGCTGTTATTTGTACAGTCACCAATTCTTTACAGCCCCCCTTTTCATAATTGACGTTTTCAGTGTCATTCCGGCTGAAATACTGTCAGCTAGTCAGTCAATAATTATTTCCAAGGCCTGTTGATGTAGCTGAAAGGTTTGGCATGATATTAAATTAAACTGAAATCCATTTGAATAAACCATCTTTGAAAAGTACAGTTTGACAAAAAGGGTTTAAGTAATCAAATATATCTTTAAAGAGCAACTGGCAGTAAAAATTAGCCCATTATTTACGTGTCACATTAAGACTCTTTGGAAAGAAATTATCATATTGAATTGAATAGAGTGGCCACTTAGTTTATCATGTGGGATTTTTATATAATCAGTTATTCTGTGCAACTTAACTTGAAGTGGAAAACTGTGTGGTTAAAAGTTGGCTTCACCTCTGTACACTATGAAATTAAAGGAAATATTAGGGTTTTATCTGAAGTTTTAAAGTATTTCAGCAATTTTGACTGTTACACATGAACCTTGTCGTCACGAACTGGTGCTCCTGCATATGAAATCAGACTAAGATAACATCAATAACAGAAAACGGTTAATAATCTAGATAATAAGTGAGATTTTATATACTGAGAAGCGTTCTTTCATCGATCCACGTGACTTCAGGTAAGTAATCGACATTAAAGTCAGTTAATGGAAGAACATTTCTTCCACAACAGTCACACAGACATTTTGCCATCTTTAGAAGAATTGTAGTGTTTTCTCTGTTTTAAAGTTGTGGATTTTACGCAGTTCACAGCTCACATATTTTACTCTTTTCATCATAATGCGGTAAGAATTTGACTCTTTGCTCGGAAAAACAGCATCCACAGCAAGAAAAGGAAAGAAATTGAAGGCAAAAACAACACAAACTGTTTGTTTTTATTTACTGCATTTGAAAAATGTGTTGAACAAAACTGTTTGGCCTTCACCTGAGAGAACAGCATCACAAGGTTTTGGTAAGTTTTCACAGGGACTCAGACCCACCTATAAATGTGATTGCATGCATTATGCATTATTACAGTAATTTAAAAAAAAATTATAATGGCAAGACTTCATTGATTTAAAATAAGAACAGTGGAGGAAAAGGGAAAAAATATGCAAAGTAAATAATATTTAGTACAAAAGTATAACAGGTGAATATAAAAAATGTGCACATCAGCTTACAATAAATGAAGTTTCAATCTATTTTAAATGTGGAATATTGTAATGTAAACTGGTAAGATCCACCGGGAATGCATTAAGGGGTAGTGGTGGTCTAGTGGTTTGTGAAGCGAACTTGTAACCGGTGGGTCGCTGGTTCGAGTACCCGGACTGGCAAGAGGTTGAAGTGGGAAAGTGAGAGCGACCGCTTGTCCCAGTCACCACCACTGTGGGCCCTTGAGCAAGGCCCTTAACCCCTGACTGCTCCCCGGGCACTGCACCGCGGCAGCCCACTGCTCCTAGTATGTATAGTTAAGGTTAACTTTGAATAGGATGGGTCAGATGCAGAGAAGGAATTTCCCCAAGGGGATCAATAAAGGTTAGATTATTATAGATAACGTTCGGACAGCACTACAAAATGCCGTACACACTGTACAGTACACTATAC
>OMNN01101295.1:6948-18029 GCA_900302755.1 Chromis chromis
CACACATTGTGAAAGAACAAATTACTATTTGTAAAAAATACAGATATATTTTAACCCTTTAAGTCCTAGTTTGTCATTGGCGACACGTTTGGGCTAGCGCACTTTGGAATACCGTAAATATGTCACCGTTTGTGCTATCGGAAAAAAAATCAAGCGGTTTCTGAAAGCTGAGGCATTGCGCTTTACAGCCAATATGGTGTCATTACGGTAATTTCATTCGTGCCCCCCCAGGAATCCCCTGGATGAAATTACCGTAAAATTACCGTAATGACACTATATTGGCTGTAAAGCACAACAACATTGCCATCACGGTCATTACGGTAATTTCTTTCATGCCCCCCTGGGAATCCGATGGATGAAATTACTGTAAAATTACCGTAACTCTTATAATAGGCAGTAGATCGTAAATAACTGCCAGATATTGAAAGTTTCTTCTGAAAAAATGGGCACCAGCGCTCACAGGACATTTTCTTACCTTTTTGTAATCAAAATAAGAAAAAATTACCAGGTGGACATTTTGAGGCTCAGGTCTTAAAGGGTTAATGTAAAAATTATTTACAGTTTTGGCCTTTTTTGTTTGTTTGTATGTTTTATTAGAGTCAGCATGTAAAGTAATATTTTTCTTCAGTGATTTTACTCAGTGTTACCGGTAATTTACCAGTAATTTAAAGTTTAAAAAGTTATTTACCATCAGTATCTGTAAAATAACATGTTTTTTTTTTTGCTGATCAAACATTGTAAAATGAAATGCCTTTTATGGCAAATGCTATTTACTGTTTTTTTTCTGTGATTTTATATTATTTGTATTTTAACAAAACAGAAAAAATGTAAAATAACAGTTAAAAAATATTAACAATTTTTTTCAATCCTTCATTTTTCAAAATCTTTAAAAAAAAATTTTTTTTTACAGTTAACATGTAAATGAATAAATTAATTCTGTGTGATTTTACTAGTTATTATCTGTAATTTAATAAAACAGGGAAAATCTGTAAAATAACAATTAATTGTAAAAAAACAACAACTACAAAGCAACACAAAACTTTCTTTTCTTCCTCTTCTTTTTTTTTTAAACATGGCAACAGCACAAATGCCAAAACCACAAAAACTGCTCAGGATCAGGGAAAGTGTTGACCTGACCTCCAAACTCCCCACATCCCAATCCGACTGAGCTTTCGTGGGATGCACTGGAATAAATTCATCCCACAGAGGTTCCAACCCTTCATCACCCAACAGATCTGCAGCCAACGTCCGTGCGTAACATTAGGCAGGTGGTTTAATGTTTTGGGCGAAAGCGGTGTGTACTCAAAACCTGCTGAGACCAAGTATCGAACTGGGAAACCAAATCTCTTCCACATGCAACAGTTGAAGCCGCATTAAGCTGCGGAGTGTGTTTCTTTGCTGGGAGGCGAACGACCACGGGGAGTATTGAGTTTGTGCCTCTGTCCATTCTCCAATTTTGAGCTGAAACATGGGAGAGAGCGGTGCCGGTTTCCCAGCAAGCAACCGTAGAAATAAATGACTGGTTTTACAATCGATGGCAGCAGTTGCATGATGTGGATATGTGCAGTTTGGGACCCTCGCTGCTTCTCTGGAGTTATTTTCCCAGCAGGATGCATCTCTTTGGATCCAGACCTTCATTTCTGTCCTTTCTGCCTCTTAACTGTCCCACAAACACAGAAAACACACCAGCCTTCCCCCTCCTCTTGCTTCCCCATCTGAATGATTTCATCTCTGAGGCATGTGTTAGCGCCGCTTTCCTGTTTTTATGTGTGTCTCTGTGTGTTTACACTGGAGCTGGAGTATTTGCGTCGCTGGGTTGTTTGCCCGTGTTCTCGTGCAGCTCTCTTCGATTTAGTTTTTCCTTGTTACTATCTCTGACGTGACGTCCAGGCGGCCTTCCTCCAGCCGGGAGTGTGTGTCCGTGTGTGTGTGTGTGTTTGTGTGACGGCAGGGAGGCGGTGATAGGAAGTCGTAAACACGTGTATCTGGTGAATACAGGGACTCCAGCCTGAGGGGGAGAGCAGTCATTTTGTCGTGTCCTGTCACTTTCTGCCAGGTGGTCGGAGCCGCCTGTTCTTTCCAGGATCACCTGAGGCTGTTATTGTGCTCGCCTGCTTTCTTACACCTGCTTCTTTCAGCACAAAACATGACATACCAACCAGTTTTTCCCCTGTTAGCAAATAACACACTTACAAATTATCAGTGAAATGTCTGATATCCAGATAAAATTAAGCCTTTAGTTGTGAATATGCATTTCTCTCAGACAGATCACATGTGAATGCACTTTGGTGTCATATTTAAACATGCAGGGTGGTTTTATGTAGAAATGAGTGAATGTCAGGAATAGACACCACGAGTCCAAAGCCATTATGTTCTTCACTGGTTGTTCCTTCTCAGGCAACAAGATGTTTGCCTTCTAACGTGTGTTTAAAGTTGTGAAAGAGTGTATTTAAACCCAAACTATGAGTCTTAACCATGTATTTTGAAATGTGAAAACAAACAGCGAGTTGAAACATCATGTCCGTTGCAATGCCACTTTCTTAATAGTTTGTGCAATATCAGTTTCATAATATTATTAGTGTTACTTCTTACTTTTCAGTTTTTGTCCTTCTTTATCTTCCTTATTTGTATTTTTAGTAATGTATCATACTTATGTTAAGTTTTTTATTTGGAAATTATTTAGGTTTTTTTTGTTGTTGCAGTAAACATGTAAATTAATACTTTTTTCCCAGTAATTTTACTCAGTATTATCTTATCTTGACTTATCTTATTTTAACGTTACATATCTTGACTTTACATATCTTGTCATTTTAAATATCTTAACTTATCTTAACTTTACATATCTTAACTTATCTTATCTTGACTTATCTTAACTTATCTTAACTTTACATATCTTAACTTATCTTATCTTGACTTTACATATCTTGACTTAACATATCTTGACTTTACATATTTTGACTTATCTTGACTTTACATATCTTGACTTATCCTATCTTGACTTAGCTTGACTTTACATATCTTGACTTATATTATCTTGACTTTACACATCTTGACATATCTTGACTTATCTCGACTTTATATATCTTGACTTTGCATATCTTGACTTTGCATATCTTGACTTATCTTATCTTGACTTATCTTGACTTAACTTAGAAGTTACTAGTATGTGTCTAATGCTATTAAATATTATAGCAGGTGGTACCGGTGCTAAAGGATACCTCGCACATGTCTTTTATATGCCAGTGGCCTTGAGAAAACAACATTATTTGATGCTATGGGAATGACTACGTGTTGGATCATCCTAAAGCTAAATCTTAACAAATCCAGGAAGAAGAAAAGGGCATAACATGATCTTTGGTTGTCATCAATGTGCTAACAAGCTACACAAGTTAATCACCAGCAGAAGTTGCATTCAGGCAGTCAGAATCATTACATTACATTCATTTAACCGATGCTTTGCCCTCAAGTGACTCACAATTAATCAGCCTTAGTAGGAACTGTAGCTAACTGATGTTGAAAATGAAAAATCAAGCATTACATCTCACCCAAACACACTGCTAATAAAACACAGACTTCCCTACAACAAATAACCACTCGCCTTTCCATCATCTGACAGCTCAGTTTCTCAAGGCTGCAGCAGAAAGTTGTCCACTGCAGCTCCTTTCAGCCAGAGCCTTGGCAGAAATACAAGACACACCTGGCAGATAAAACCTGTGGTGTCCAGCATGTCTAAGCAGTGAGCAAATAAATACGTGCAAATCTGTGCAACATGCTGCAAAACAATTAGAAAAAGAGGCATATTTCCAACAGTGCTGTGCTTGTTTTGCATCCAGACTTCAACAAAACTGATCCCACATATGTTGACCTCCAAGATGCACATCCAGGGACTTTGCACAGGCCCAGAGCAGTAAAGTTTCAGTTCTCACCATGATAAAAACTGCTATCCGTGAACTGTAACACATCTTTATGCAGCGATAAATTCCATAAACCTTCCTCTGCCACCCCTGATATTTACGAGCATCTTGCTTTGACCTCTTTTGTTTTTGCCAGACAGAGCGCTGGAGTGCATCCAGGACTTCGGAGAGCCTGTTTTGGGTGTGGTGAAGGGATTTTTGTGTGTGCATGCAGAGTACAGGAAGCCATCCCATAATATGAGTGAGAGGCTGACAGCATGGGATAGTGATTTCCGTCGGCATGGCAACACTTTTCAGCCCCCATAACACACAATAGCGTTTTAATGCAGACCACATGCGATGGGGCTCACCATAGGGGCGGACACACGCTCACATAGACACACACATACGCTCGCACAGTGACACACACACCTCTGTTGGCTGCAAGACACAGTGTATAATCAGCTTGTGGCCTGGCTGGACTCTGGTGCAAACTCTGTAATAATGCAGCGTCCTGTTGTCAGACTGTAATAGAGGCTCTATTTCTGCACACACGCGTGTCAGGCCGGATCCCCGCGCCGTGAAGCTGTGTCAGGACCCAGAAGACTGAATAGCCTCTTTCTCCGGGTGAAAAATAACACTGGTGTTGACTGACCGACTTCGTCAACTTGGGTTCAAATACGACCAGATGATAATTTATTTCTTCCTGAGACAAAACTGAGTGTCCTTTCTGAAATTGTTTGGCCTCTTATGAAGGGAATTCACTGCTTTTTTAAAAGGGTTTTTATAGAAAGAATGAACCCAAATGACCCAACGCATTCTCATTTCAAGGAAGTCAACAGCTGAAATTCTGCAAAAGCCATTGGCGTCCTTTTTTGTCGGTGCCACCAGTGTCAGTATTAAACAATATTATTTAGAGTTTTTCCTTTTTTTCCAAGTTCTTCCACAGTTATTGATTTAACCCATAAAAATGCCCCTCTGTTATATTTAGAAGTTTTTTTTCTAGGGGGCCAATTATCACGGCCGATATTTGGGATTTTCCAATTATCAGTATCTGTATTTTTATTGAGCGATTATTGATCAATTTAATGCACCATTTCAGGTCTGATCCAGCCTCTCTGTGGTCTCAGAAATGTCTCTTAAGTAGAAACTGAACAAGAAACTCAAGCCGTTGCTACAAACCAGGAAATTAGCTTCTCTCATACCCCTTTTCCACCAAGAAGAACCAGGTGCTAGTTCGGTGCTTAGTTGGTTCAAATGTCACCCCCCCCTAAGAACCGGTTTGCTTTTCCATTGGCAAGGAGCTAAGTTGGAGCCACGCCACTGTGTCACCGTAAAACGTCAGTACGTCACTGCATATGTAGCCATTTGCCCAACGATGCTCGTGCAACAGTGCCAGGAAGCACCGGGTCTCCTCCTCGGACCACTGCCGTTTCAGTTTAGCATCCATTTTCAACTGTTTAAAAAAAAAATCTACAACAAAATGAAACACAAGTCGCTCAGCTGTAAAAAAAAAAAAAGGCAGTTCTGTGTTTCACCCTGCCCCCAACCCCTGACATACTCGGTGCTTAGCTCCGGCTCAGCAAAGAGATAGTGCTTGCTAAGTACCAGCGTTTAGCACCTGGAGCCGGTGCTTACGCAGTGGAAACACAAAGAACTGGTGCTAAGTCAGGCACTTGCTCCGAACTAGCACTGGAACCAGCTCGGTGGAAAAGGGGTATCAAAGTAGCTAGGGCTACGCTAATGGCTAGCGGCTAAGCTAGAGTGCAGCCACGAATTACCCTGAAACAGAGTCTGGAAATAAATAATTGATACTTAAAATACTAAGATATGGACCTTAGTGGGAAATTAAAGTGATAAATAGAATCTGAATAACATTTCGTTATGAATACCTGATTATCAATCAAAAATTCTGTAATTAATAATATAATTTGAGCATACTAAACATTTGTCCAGCACTAATATTGCTGTTTCAAGCCATGGACATATAATATGGGCTATATAGACAGCTGTTAAATATGCCACTGGGATAGAGAAATGCAGTCCTAGTTGTTTGAGTTACCACATGTGCGCTGGCTGGAGGTCATTAAGCATCATAGAAGACTTTGTCATGGTGCCCCTTTACTCGCTAAACCCCAGCAATGCTCTCTGCTTGCCATCTCCTCTGGTTGCTACAGTATTAAACAATAAGAGGCTCCCCCTGGTGGTGCAACCATTTACTACAGCTAATCTGCAATACTTAAAGTGTGTATGATCTAGGAAAATGGTATGAGCAGATACTAAATATCAAATGACTCGAATCGGATGGGGCAGAGAAAAAATGGAACTCTGGATTGTAATAAGTTGCTTTACGGGAGGACAGTCTCTTTTTATGAAGGACCTTAGTATAGTTTTATTCCAACATGAGCCTTCAGAACAGCCTCAGTGCTTCCTGACAAGTACCCTGTTATGTAAGTAAAAAGTTTTTTTTCCAGGAGTAAAAGTACTGGGTCGTGAGCCAGATGATGTAAAATGCATCATTTATGACACAGCAGAGCTCTCGGTCGGACTGTGGGCTGTATTTCCTCGTTGCAGACCTGCCTGTGAGGGAAGGCAGTGTCCCTGAACCGAGCAGATAGAGATGGTTGAAAGATCCTGGAGGTAAACAGAGCTCAAGGATGCCGGCAACACAGCAGCTGATGTGATGTTTTTGGAAGCAGATATTTCAACTTTCTTTGCATTAGAAACATTGGTTTTGGGGAGGACGTAGAGTTCAGTATCTTTGGAACACTTATAATTAGGTAGATTTTGATTCTTGGGGTCATAACTAAACTCAAATGTGTAAAGAAACTGGATTTCTACATCAGCTCTTATTAAATATTTGAAGTGAGTCTGTCTCATTCCCACAGCAGCTCCAAGCTTTGGCCTGTTGCGCGGTAAATTCCTCATTATGGATTCATGTTAGAAAGCTGAAAAAGGTTGTTTTCACACCTGTGGTTGCCTAATTTGGTCCACATCATGAAAAGAAACTGCTGCCAGTCGACTTTTTTTTATAAAATAAGCAAAAGGTGTGAACATGAAATCATACCGTCTGACTGCTAACTCATTAATCTGACAGCTTTAGCGAGCAGAAAGCCGCATGAAGTCACAGAATGAAAAATCTATTTCCAGCGACTGACAGCGGGGTCACGCAGCGCTTCTCCGAGCTCTACGAGTTTATTACGGCGAAATGAATGACTGTCATCATTGCTTGAGACTGCAGCTGGACCTCGTTTGTCATGAGTAATGATGCACACGTAGACGCGAGACAATATCACGGGAGGAGACGGTGGCAAAACAGATGCGGCGGGTCACGAGCAGAACTAATCGATGTTTAATTTTCCTTTTTTTTTTTGTCTAAATAATCCAAAAATAACAGGCGAGTTTCTTTGTTTCTCCCAAACGGATCCAGATGTAGATGAAAACGTACATTAAGGGCATTTTTAGGCATTTGTTGAACCAAACTTTCCCTCGGTATGAGTCGTTTTGGCAGATCTGAACACAGCAGTTGTGTCGCTAACAAATCCTGGAGTTTGTGGTGGGGATGTGATCCAGCCTTGACCCAACTCTGACCTCACTATAAGGCTTATTCTGCAGTTTTGGAGCTAAACAGCTGCTGCAGCCAGGTGCATTCTGGGATGCAGATGAGCAAAAAAATCAACATATGCAAGCAGCGAGTGGGAGCAAGAATCAAGGTCTGACCTGGAGAAGCAACAAAGCTTCCTTCTTGGTATTTACTTCCTCGTTCCAGCCCCCCCACACACACCAAACCTCTCCTCCATCACTCACATCCCTTTCTTGCATCTTCGTCCTCCCAGTGGGGATTTGCGAGCGAGAGGCTGACTAATAATGATAAAAGCAACTGTGTGTCTGCATTGAACTCTAGTTGCGTTGAACAGAACATTAAAAAAGTTGAAGAACCTTTTTGACTTACTGACAAAGCTGCAAAGAAAGTTTTCATAGTTCATTCTCGATCGTTTCTGGAATACATTTTTATGTTAAGGATCGGAGCTGCAGTCCTATTTCTATAAATTATGCAGTGTTATTATATTAAAGCTTCTCCTGGAATCGATAAACAGAATCCGACAGAGGAATTGTTGCTGTCTGTCATAACAGAAACTTCAGATACACCTCTGTTCCTGGAGACTCCTGCTCCTCGTCTCCTGCGCAACATATTTAAAGGATGGGAACATCCTCGGTGATGACAGAGGGAGAATGATTTACGGTTAACAGCCAGAGGACGATTAGGGAGGAGAGGAAGGAGGTTTTTTTCTTTTCTTAAAACCCTCCGTCCATTTCTTAAACCTCTAAAAACTCACCTCTTTCTATCACAGTTTAGAAGTTAGTTTTTCGCATGGAAATGATCAATTTTTGCTTTAAAATGGCTTAAATGTGAGTTTACATCATTGTTTACTCCAGAATGTGCAGATCTATGAAGTTGCTCGCTGCAGCTCCAGCACACCAGCTTTCACCACCATTCATGTTATGGCTGCAACCAACAGTCATTTGTAAAAAAAAAAAAAAAAAAAAATCAGGACTTCTCAGGTGAACTGCAGGCTGTGTTTACACAGAGCAGACTGGAGACAAGTAGGGAAACGCATTCAAAATGGAAGTAGTAAAATATGTATAGCTGGTAGAGCCGCCATTATTTCCAGTATCGGTAACGCTATGTGTTGATTCCATTTTCCCCAACGTTTGTAAAATAAATAATCTCAGAAATTCAATTTTGATTTTTCTTATTCTTTTATGATTTATGGCAGTGGTTCTCAACTGGTGGGTCGGGACCCAAAAGTGGGTCGCGAAGCCATTTTTAGAGGGTCGCAGAAGCATGCCCCCCCACAAAAAAAGTATTTTATTTTAAAGGACGTGTTTATTCTGACACAGTTTGCTTTCAATAGCAGGACATTTAGTGGTGGTGACACCAGTAGTTGCCCACTATTAACATCTAGATGTGGCTCTGCCATCTTATTGGAGACATTTATGCTAAAACGTGCCAAAAATAGATTTTTTTGTTTGTTTTGTTTTTGTTTTGTTTTTTGTTTTGTTTTTTTGTTTGTGTGTTTGTTTGTTCTTTTGCTGTTTTTTTTCCCCCCAGATGTGGTGTTGGTTATCGGGAATAACACAACATCTAACATTCTAATAATAACACTGCCTGTCTATACCCTCCCCTGTTCGTCTTGTTTCATCCTGTCTATCCTTTGTCTCCCCCCCAATTCACTAATTCACTGAGGTGCAGCACTGTCCTCTCTGGCTCATGATAGGAAAATCCAATGAAGAATACCAGCTTAGCTTCCAGGGAGGGCCGGTGATGGTCACACAAATGCACTAGATATTAAAATATTTGGCTGCAAGACAAAACATGCATCAATCTCATTTAAAGTTGACCCCCTTTTGTGGTGTTAATCAATGAGAATAAATGCAGACACAAAAGAAAGAAAGAAGGAATGCTGGTATAAATTAAAGCCATAAACATTTTGATTAGTCTACAAAACTTTTTTATTGTTGGTATGTTGGCTTCTGGGTATCCTGTTTGTGTTGTCTCTCAAAGCACTTTTTAAAAACAAGGGTTTACAAAGATAGTATTTTAAAACGCCTTCCTTATTTTCTCTTATTTTTCTTTTTATTAAAAAGATTTTTTATCTAA
This sequence comes from Chromis chromis, assembly GCA_900302755.1. Classification (NCBI taxonomy): domain Eukaryota; kingdom Metazoa; phylum Chordata; class Actinopteri; family Pomacentridae; genus Chromis; species Chromis chromis. The sequence goes on from OMNN01101295.1 coordinate 16,504, forward strand.
TTACTTGATCAATCGATGGAATACTCGATTACTGCTATAACCAATATGGCAGCCTCAGTCACGATGAGTCAACTAATCCTATACTTTACAAACAGATGTTTGCATCAGTCAGCATTGCTTTCTTTAAACCATGACACAACATTTCTCTACATGTGACCATCAGTGTTGTTAGTTCTGGAAACAAACGTCAAACTATGATGACAGCACAGAATCAGGATCACATATAACCTGAAGAAGGTTTCACGTTTAGAATTTCCTTCTTTTAGGGTCACTCGGTGGCTGCAGGGAACCAAGAAGCTGCTCAGTTTGCATTTCATCAGCAGATTCAGTGAGTGCAGAACATGTTTATGACTCAGTGTATGAATGTTTCCCTCCTTTTCCACTGGATGTTGTGGGATTTAATGAGGTGGAAGATATGTGTGCGTGTGATTTCCCTATACATTCATGTCAAGCCTCCTCCTTGTTTTGCTCCAGCTGTATTTTCTGGAGGGAAAATGACTGTTTGCATGAAACATCCAGCTTTACAATGAACAACAAAAGCCTGGAATTATGGCTTTGTGGTCCGAGAACTAGCCACGCTTCTGTTTACATGCATTTATGTCCAGACTCATAATAGATGAAGGAGTGTGGAGGAATTTAATTAAAGGTCATGTGAGGTCAAACTGAACTGGAATCAGTCCAGCCTTGAATTGGTGCCAGATGTAATGAAATTCCCTCCAGATGTTCCTCTGATGCATCGTGTTTACAAAAAGGACAGGGACATGAGGTCACAGTGAAGATGACCTTTTAGTTTTGGATGTAAAATGTCATTTCTTCATCATTTTATCGCATTTGTGCGAAATTTTCTCACAATTCTAAGGAATTTTTGATCAATATTCATTCAAATAAAAGGCAACACAAAGTATTTTACACATAGCATAAATAAAAATGCATTAAAACAACACAAACAACTCCCAAAATATATTTATAAATGAAGGAATGAATGAGGAAACACAAGAGGCTTCATCAGTTCTAAACTGACTGGTTGGGAGTTCCAGATTTTATACTCTTCAGGATCCATTAACACAACTGAAACTCCAGTCTGCTTGGTGAGTGTTGCCCCTCCCTCATTATGGGAGTTGTTAGGTCATTCCCTCTCACAATGGGGTTAGTTAGGGACTGCTGTGGCCAGGTGTGAACGATGCCAATGAGGGTTGTTAGGTCCTTCCCTTTCACAATGGGATTCGTTAGGGCCCTTTGTTGCCTGGTGTGAACGGTGCCAATGAGGGTTGTTAGGTCCTTCCCTTTCACAATGGGGTTCGTTAGGGACTGTTGTGGCCAGGTGTGAACGGTGCCAATGAGGGTTGTTAGGTCCTTCCCTTTCACAATGGGGTTTGTTAGGGCCCTTTGCGGCCAGGTTTGAAAGGTTTCTGTTCTTCCTGGGTAAACTGGGTACAATGCAGTATTACATTCTTTACCCAGGAAGAACAGAAACCTTTCAAATCTGGCCGCAAAGGGCCCTAACAAAACCCATTGTGAGAGGGAAG
>OMNN01101298.1:16848-27720 GCA_900302755.1 Chromis chromis
GCTGTACTCCACGACACTGGTTTATGTCTGAATTAGACTGGATATCAGCTGTTATGTCTTTATATAGTACTTCTCACCTTAGAGATGTTTTATACTTGTCAGATTTAGATTGTTGTATTTACTACTTACTAACTCTGCTGCTATCTTGTTGTCTAACTAACTTTTCATAAGTACTGTAAGTTTCAGTTACCAACACAAATTCCTTGTGTGTGCGAGCTCACATATATTCACTTTTCGATTCGATTTTGATGTTTCCTAAAGAGTTAATGCACTTCATAGGAGATGGAAACAACTTTTCCAAATAAGTTTTGATGCCGAGAACATCTAAATCATATGACTGATCGGCTGTTTCCATGAAACATCGACAATATCAAAATTCCCAAGGACCTCTCTCCATTTTTCTATTGTAAATGAGAAAATTGTTTTGGTTTCTTATTATTCCAGTTTTTTTTTTTTGGCAGTTTGGCAAACAGCTAGTTTTGTTTCTCTACTTCTTCTACTCCGTACTTTATAGCCATGGGTTGTGTGGGGTGTCAGACAAGAACCCAAATGTGAAGAGAAACAGGTTGTTGTAAGAACTATGAAGAATACAAACTTTTATTATGCTCAAAAGTACCGCTAGTGCAAATGATGCAAGAGTGAATGTTATCTTAAAAGCTTAATAATGCGGTGACACTCAATGCAGCCACGTACTTCTAACATGACAGCTGCACATTAGAGCTAAAACTTTAAACTTTATTCATTTAAACATGATATTGAAGAAGTTCATTTAGGTCTGACCCCGTCTCATAATGGAGGAGACACTGAAATCACTTTGGTTTTCGGCCAAAGTACGTATTTGGCAGCAAATCAAGACCAAGTATAAAAACATATTTATGCATTTCCTGCATCACCAACTCCTGCATGTACGTCTCTGCTTAACAGGTTTGCAGATATAACAAATTCCCTCAGCTAAGAATTCATGTCGTGCATATCTACAGGGAAAGTACAGCCGATATAAATCCCAAACCCTGAGCAGAACCTCTTTTGGAGGAAATTATATGTGCAGCATCAGTTACCATGATGATCTAGCAGGTTAAAAGAGAGCCCCGTTTTGTGACAGTGAAAACTCCGGTTGTTAAGCTCGACGTACCTCTCTAAACCATTAATCTCACTTCGCAGGGCAGCCCTCTGGACAGGAAAGAGGTAAAGCACACTGACTAAATACACGGGGGAGGCCAAGGTAAGGACACACAGGTGAGAACAAGCGGACAATCACAAGGGCAGGGAGGTAAACAAGCCATGATGCACAAAAGGGGCAGACTATGAAGCAAGATTAATGGGTTATTAAGGTATGATGAGGCTAAAGTGTCACAGAGGAGGTTCTTTTTTACCTGCTAGATTACGATGGTGGCTGATGCAGAAAAGCTAACCTGCTCTGGAGGTGCTTTGACCCACTGTTCTGAGGAAATACATTATATCTGCAAACCTATTGGGCTGTATGTTCGTAATGTTGCTGAATGAAGCTGTGCAGTCGGTGATGCAGAAAATTCATAAATATGTTTTCATGTTTGGTCTTGATTTGCTGCCAAGCCTGTTTTACACTGCTGGCACTGCAGCCGATAGAACACGGATTAGAAATTTGATTGGTATCTATCATTATGGGACAGTGTGACACCTAAATGCACTTGTTGAATAGTGGCCACGTCTGTGCTCTGGTCCGTCAAAAGTTCTTCAAATTAGCTTGACACACAGCTAATGAGTCATGCTACTGGTCGGCTGTGCCCCTGCACTCTCTCTGTTACTGGGAGATGGTGATGGGGGATGACAGGTTAGCAAGGGGGATGCAGTTTGGAAATTTTGCCAACAAGGGAAATGGCACTGCCAACTGTTTGAGCTTGATTCTTCACACAACGCAAGGGAGAGTACACAACCGCTACATATGCAAAGATTGGTGCCAAAGAGTGAACAGTTTGGCCTCCATTGGTCAATCAACCGTTTATTTGTTTAAAACATATTGACGTTAGGTCTCTCACTGCCACCCACGAGGTAAAAAGCTCCAGAAATGACTAAAACGCAAAAGAAGTTATGCAGCTAACTGTTGATTAGCATCAGAGCCTGCTGAGCCCATTAGGCAATATAGGCAAATGCTAAGGGTGCCTCCAGGTGGCGCCACATAATCGGGAAAAAATTCACCTTCAATATAATTATATTACCATTTACTCTTAAAATGGAAAAGCTCTCATTGATTCAAATGTAAATCAATGCCCAATTAATATTAGTACAAAACAATGCAATTCGATTTCCTTTGTAAGCGTATGTAAAACGCCGATGGAGGGGGGCGCCATATAAAATCTTGCCTAGGGCGCCACATTGTGTAGGGCCGGCTCTGATTAGCATTGACGCCACAGAGATTACTTGTAAAGTTCCACCCAAGCTAGCAAAGTCGCCAACAACATGGTTTACTTTTAAGTTATTCTGTAAACAAGCCGATATTCTAACATATGGCATATATTTTGACAAGCGTAACACCTGCAAGAATAAGACGTTTTGCCATTAAAACAAACTTATTTAGCATTTTCAGCAGGGCTACAACGGAGACAGGATACAGAACACCGACAACGTAATGTGGGGCACACATCTCAAGTCTGCAGTGGCCCAGCAGAGGGCGCCAACGTTACATCCAGCCCCTGTGGGAAATTAATAATGCATTGTAAATAAGACAAATAATTGCATAATGACAAGTGATGGCATCATTAACTCCGCTACACATAGAGGAGGATTTCCGTCAATATTGACAACACCTTACTCAAATTGGAGTTGTTGGGGTTTTCTTCTTCTGAACCTGGCTGATGCTAATCTTTCCATCCAGACTCGTATTACTTTCCACAGCATTGTTTCTACATTAAACTGCATCCGGTCAGCAGTCTTGTCACAAGTTTGTTTGGTTTTTAGGAGGATAAATTTAGCAGTTACAGGAAACCAGGTCCAAATTTAGTGCGCTGTTAACATGTGACAAGGGTCTTCTACCACTAGGTGTCTGCTGGGTCCCATTCTCAATTAAAACAATTTAATCCTTTGCACTTTTACGGCCTTTAGGGAGGAAAACCGGGGTGTTGGTTGCAGATTCAACAACGAGTAATTTCTTTGTCCACCTCTTTTTCCTTTTGTCTCCCTATTCTTTTTAATCTCCACCTCCGTTTCATGATTTAACTCTCTCTCCCGTCTGTTCCTTTTCATTCTCTGTTATCTCATGCGTCTTTGTTACTCCAGCCGAGGCTACTGACTCCACGTCGTGCCGTTACTACCAGGGGATTTGGCTCCGGCGAACGCTTATGATTCAGCAGAGAGAGAGAGAGAGAGGGGAAGAGGGATGGCGAGCGAGAGAGAAACCAAAGGAGGTCATCGAACTACCTGAGTCTCCAGATGGAAGTTTTCTTGCTGCTTTGATCAGCCATTTGTCTGCCGAGCGATTCATCTACTACAGTGTGGGTGTGAAAGCAATGTCAGCACTGAGTGATTAATGCTGCAAAATGTTTTCCTAATGTGGCGAGGGACGGAGCTGGTGGGTAATTTAAGATATGTTTTCGGAATAAAAACAAGGCTGGTTGGATCCCAGAGCAAAAGCAATACTCATTTGTAATACTGCTTCTACTAGCTCTGTTGTTCTTGTAAGAGAGTTATTGATAGTAATTTTCATACTAATAATTACATTTTGATAGTGACAAAGGCATATAGGAGACACAAACATTTTCTAGAAGCTTTTGGTTGATTTTCACATCACCTCAACTAGGACAAAATGGACATTTCCAGAGTTCATTGGGTGTTTTGACGAAGACATTCGTTAGTGTTTCACGTCTCATTTCATGCTCATCAAGTCGACATTCATTTAATTATTCAGCCAAGACTTTCCTAAACCCTCACGCCACAGAGGGGTGTACTCTGAATCAAGTTCGTTATAACCAGGCTCTGTGCACGTTCACATTAAAGGGATGAATAACTCATCATGTGACCCTTCTTGTGTCTGGGGTTGTTCGTGACTTATGTGGCCGTGGTGTTCAGTGTGCATGTTCAAACTGTTTTCTTATTCTTGTTTTTCCTATTTGTTCTATTTCTTTTGTGTGTGAAGCACTTTGTAACATGTTTTAAAAAGTGCTATATAAATAAAGTTGTACTTACTTACTTGTGTGCATGGGGTACCTTTGTTAAGAGTGAAATACTCAGATTGTGTCAGTACATATTGAGTAACTGTCGACATATAATGTTTTGTGTTCTGCTGTAAGATTTTCTTTAAATAGGACATAGTAAGTATGCTACCTACAATTTTTCAGGAGATATCTGAGCATGAAAGTACAGGACGTTGTGGTTTGACATTTGGTTTTCAGAATAATACTTAGTAACCAAATACATGTAATGATCTACCATATCTACTACTGTTTAGCCACCTAACTTTATAAGACCAATAACAAATAATCCAATGTTTGTGTTTGTTCTAACTAGGTTCTAAACTGTACTTTTGTGGGTGACAATCTAGACAGATACCCCATCTATGCACCACTGCAGAGCCCAGGAGCTCTTCCGCTAACAGGCAGCTGTTGTATGGGGCTGATCCTAGAGCCAGAGCTAATAAATGGGATGCAGTATTTTTATTTATTTATTTATTTGATTAGGACAATGCATATTAATTGGCATGTCAGCAGAAGCATCAACGTAAATATGCCGCAGTTAGCATAAATGCTAATTTTAATCCGTTGTCCTAAGGCAGGTGTTTAAAACATAGAGACAATACATTATACATACACAAATACACTGACAAATGGATAAAACATGCAAAGATCTCACAGAATTAATGCCAATTCACATAGAAAAGACAAAAGGTTACTCATGAGAGCAGGTCTGATTTGTTATTAACCACTGCTTAAGGATCTTTTTAAAGGTGGTGTAGTTGTGACAGCTTCTAACATGAGCTGGCAGTGAGTTCCAGGACTGTGTTCCTCTAATGGACACCACCATTTGGCCAAATTTAGTCCTGCGCCGTTGTACATCACAGTCTCCTCTACTCAGTGCTCTGGTGTTTACTCTCGAGGATAGATATGCTGAAGTGATGTTTGTTTCTCTCCCTTCTTTTGATTTTATCTGGAGAAAAGAAACTATTATAGTACAAAAAAGGAATTTAAAGGCATAATAAGACCTTTAAAGGACCAGTGTGGAGGACTTAGTGGCATCTGGTGGTGAAGCTGCAGATTGCAACAGCCTGAATAATCTTGGAGTGAACAGCAAAATGGATAAATGCAGTTTAGTGGGCTCCATGGAACAGGAGCTGCTCCCTGTGTAGGTCTAAAATGTTCAAGCTAACAAAAACACAATGATTCATAATGGCAGTTGATTAAGCACTAATGAAAACATAATTACAAATACTATACTTCATCTCTGCCAATAAATCCCTCTAAATCCTCCACTCTGCTCCTTTAACCTTGAAACATAATATGCTAGTCTAATATGCTGAAGCAGTGTTGATACGAGAGACACAACCTGCAGTTATTTGTTAATTACGCCTTTGTTTGTTGTTGCTCATTACAACGTTTGAGAGGCTTAAACCGCAAAAAGCTGAAATCTTTTAATCTCGAGCCTTGAAGCATATTTTAACACAGACTGCGTTCCTATGATTACAGCGGGTTTTGCATAATCTGTGTCCATTATTCTTCTGTTTTACAACAAAAAAGCAACTCATCATAATAATATTATGATACTGTGCACATTTCATTCCTTCCTCTAATCCCTGCCAGCTGCAGTGTTGTCTGTCTCCGTCCCATTAAACTGTTCATCAGGGTTTTGTTTCTGTCTTGAGGGAGAGAGGCTGCTTTCCACGTCTCCGTGCATACAGAAGGCGTCCTCTCCACAGAGCAACGCTGCCAGTTGGCCTGATCGATTGCATCACTTAACTCCTCTCCGAGGTGCTGTGAACTGGTGTCACCAGCCTGCCTGCAATGCAACTACATTAACTAATTAACTGCCTTCTTCTGGGGGGATGCATCTCCAATATGTTGGCGAAACGTAACCTATGCTAAAGGTGTCGTAGCTCATATGCATTGGTTTGGAGAGGTGCACTAGTGAATACCGCATAGCCATGGCAACAGGACGGAGCCAAGCCTGAGACGAGAACGGTTCCTTAAAGGGTCTTTTCTGCAAGTGGCTGTTTGAATAAAACACGTCTACCAAGTCATTAAATCAATGAAATGCAATGTACTAAGGCACAAAATCGTGGGTTGCACACAACAACCAAAAGTCAAAACTGAATTTCAGGAATTCTATTATGTTGTTGCAGCATAGAGTTGAAAGCTATGTCAATATGAGAGTTAACAAAACACATACTTACCCTATTACCCATGCTGAGGAAGTCGGGCAATGTGTAGGGCGCTCACTGCCGTCTGTCTGTCTGTCTGCATGTGGGTGGCTATTTCCACATGATAACTCGAGAAAAAATACAGATAGAATAATCAAACTCGGCACAGATGTTCATCTTGACCTACCCTGGTCACCCATTAATTTTGGTCAAAGGTCAAGGTCGCAGGGCTACTTAGTGCAAAATCCCCTTATAATCTACTATATAAGCTTGCAATGATGAACTTTGGTATATCTAAGGCTAGGACTACCACATTGAACCTCTTGGCCTTGAACTTGACCTTTGACCTTGAACTTACTGCTGTCTGTCTGTCTGTCTGTCTGTCTGTCTGTCTGTATGTATGTATGTCCGCACCATAACTCGATAACAAATTGAGATAGGATAATGAAACTCTGCACAGATGTTCATCCTGATCTACCCTGGTCACCCTTTAATTTTGGGGTCAAAGGTCAAAGGTCACAGGACTACCTGCCATGTTTAGGAAGGCGTCCGGCGTGAGTCTGCATCTTGCTTGAGTGCATTCTAGTTCTAACTGCCTTTGTGCGCATCAGAAAGTTATTAGACTTCACTTTAAAAGACAAAAAGATACAGCTACAGTTAACATGTTGGTTATTTGAAAGACACGATTAAAACGATACCGGAGAAGAGATGGGAAGTATGTGAGGGGAGTAGGAGTTTATTTATGATATCAATAATGAAAGCTCTGTCCATGTGTGATGATAAATTTATCTTTTTTTGCAAGTGATGTTACAATAAACTGTGTTTTTTGGTAGCCATATGTAGCACGTCAGGGCTCACAAAAAAGCCTCTTGCAGACATACCCCAAACCCAACAGGAAGTCCGCCATTTTGAATTAATTGGGTTATTTTTGCTTATTTTTTGCTCATTTTCAGGGGGCGAACTCCTCTCAGGGGGTAAGTCCAAGAGACCTCAAATTTGTCCAGTATATACAACAGGCCTTAGTGATGAAAATGTACAAAAATCTTCCACAAAAGTCAAAGGGCGTGGCCATGGCGGCCTCCTGAACTTCGATGCTTCGCCATGAAACAGGAAGTGCTGTCTAACTACCCTGTACATGCTCCAATCTGCCTCTAACTTTACATGTTTGATCAGAGTCCTGCCCTGACGACATCCATATGCCAATATCCATTCACAGACATAGCGCCACCTGGTGGACATGCAGGGGGATGCAAGCTTTAATATCTTAGTGTTATTGCACAGCCTTAAAAAACAGTCACTTTGCATTTCACTGTGCATGGGACCAATAAAAACTCTTGAATCTAACATGAAGAGGAACAAAGAAGTACAAAGTTCAACTAGGTTGTTCTGAGGTGTTCATATCATACTATGATAGTGTCCCACAGCATCATGGGCTCCTCCTCCGCTGTCCTCTGACAGAGTTAGGCCAGCAGGAGGAGGGAGCGGCGACTCGAGGTGGTAAAAGGTGATTTATACGCTGCGTACGATGCAGATACTGGCAGGATAGCAGAAGCAAGGGCAGCAGAGGAGGAGGAGGAGGAGGAAGAGGGGAATAGAAAGAAGATAAGTGGGGGAAGGATGATACAGATATGGTAGAAAAAGAGATTAAGAGAGAACTGGGTTGTTAGAAGAATAGGAGAGATAAGAAAGGAAATAACAGACAGGACAAAGGAGAGTAAAAACTAGAGAGGAGAGGATAAAACTGTAAAACGAGAAGGGAAAGAAGAATGAGAAGGGGCAGGAAATAAGACAAGAATAGGACTGAAGAGAGGCTGCAAGGTGATGCAGGAAGTGGAAGAAAAAAATAAGGGAGAGAAATGAAGAAATGTAGGGAGGCAGGAGCATCGTAGAGGACCTGAAGAGAAAAATGCAGAAGATATAAGGGGAGACTGGAGGGGAGGAGAGGTCAGAGCAAGACATGGGCGAGAAATGGAAGGAGGAGGAGGAGGAGAGGAGGGCATCGGAGGGACAGAATGGGAGAGGAGAGGGTCGGAGAACGGAGGTGTGAAGAGCACAGAGAGGACAGATGCTGCTGTCAAATATATGTGTTACTAAAGCCGACTTCATCGAGGCGTTTTCCTCCAGAGGTGAATCAGCAGCAGCCTCCATTCTGTTTGTCTGAACACTGCAGCGTGTCCACATGTTACCTCATGATTAAATGATACAAATGGTAGAATAGAGGCTCCGAACTAGACCGGCTTAATCTGTTGTTTCTGGATGATAAATCTGGATGATTTTGAAGTTAGACATTAAAACATCAGCTGTATCAACTTTTTTTCCCCCATTTCATTTCACATTTCCAAGAAAGATAAGTTACTTTTGGCAACTGTCTTTGTTTTGGATTTGGAAATGGAATCACGGCTTGGTTTAACCCTTTAAGTCCTAATGCGTCATCGGCGACACGTTTGGGCAAGCATACTTTGGAATACCATAAATGTCACCATTTGTGCTATCGCTTTACAGCCAATGTGGTGTCATTACGGTAATTTCATTTGTGCCCCCCCAGGAATCCGCTAGATGAAATTACTGTAAAGAATTACCGTAATGACACATGTAAAGCGCAACAACATTGTCATTACGGTAATTTCATCCGTGCCCCCTCAGGAATCCGCTGGATGAAATTACCGTAAAAAATTACCGTAAAATTACCGTAATGACACATGTAAAGCGCAACAACATTGTCATTACGGTCCTTACGGTAATTTCATCCGTGCCCCCCCAGGAATCCGCTGGATGAAATTACCGTAAAATTACCGTAATGACACTATTTTGGGCTGTAAAGCGCAATGGCATTGTCATTACGGTAATTTCATCCGTGGCCCCCCCTGGAATCCACTCTATGAAATTACCGTAAAATTACCGTAATTCTTATAATAGGCAGTAAATAACTGCCAGATATTGAAAGTTTCTTCTGAAGAAATGGGCACCAGCACTCACAGGACATTTTCTTACCTTTTTGTAATCAAAATAAGAAAAAAAAGACCAGGTTGACATTTTGAGGCTCAGGTCTTCAGGGGTTAAAATACTTTTCCGTGTGCACAGTATAAAATATTATTTGATCCATACAGAGCGAAGAGCCTTTCTCGTCTGAGTAAAGTGTTAAAATGCCTTCTTGTTTCTTCAAAAACCACCAAGAGTTGATCTTTAAGAAGCCTAAATGCTGACCTCTGAAACTCAAACACAGTGATCATTTATGAGAGTAGATTAGCCGATGCCATGTTGTTCGCATGTCGTCCACATTAGGGTGAATCAACCTCAGTGAATCATCTCATAATTAGGTCAGAGCATCCGGCTAGAAAGTGACTACAGGCAGATTTCCTAATGTGAAAGAAATGTTAAACTGGCCCATTGTGCTCTTTTAGCCCATTGTTTTGTTGTTGGCATTACTGTATTGTAGCTCCATAGTTTTATGTCAGTCAATTTGACCCGTATTCGGCACATTTACAGATCTATCATTTCATTTTTTAGGATTTACTACAATATGTTTACATGCTTTAATGTTCTAAATTCACATCAGTTTTCTCATTACTGCAGCACATCTGTCTGAAATGCTATATTTTAGCTACTGTCTCATTAAAGCCCAGTCTGCTCTGATTAGTCAGCAGTTCAAACAGAAGCAAGATAATGTTTACGTACCGCAACCTCCGACGTCTGAGATGTAACTCTTGTAGAGGCGACTCTAGCGAGGAAACAACGGCAAACTGCGAGGAAGCAGCTCAAACTAGTTGCTGGGCAGTTGTTGCTGCCAAAGGTGGCCCAACCAGTTATTAGGTTTAGGGGGGCAATTACTTTTTCACAGGGGTGATATAGGTTTTCAATAAAGCTTTAATAAATCATCATTTAAAAACTGCATTTTGTGTTTTGTGGGTTATCTCTGTCTAATATTCAATAAATATAAAGGTTAGTTTGATGATCTGGAACATTTGGGGGCAGTGGTGGCCTAGTGGTTTGTGAAGCAAACTTGTAACCGGTGTATCGCTGGTTTGAGTCCCAGGACTGGCAAGAGGTTTAGGTGGGAAAGTGAGAGCGACCGCTTGTCCCAGTCACCACCACTATTGGGCCCTTGAGCAAGGCCCTTAACCCCTGACTGCTCCCTGGGTGCTGCACCGCGGCAGCCCACTGCTCCTAGTATGTACAGCCGTGGCCAAAAGTTTTGAGAATTTTTGGTCAATCCTCAAGCAGCGGGTGGACAAACAAAAACCCACAAATTCTGACAAATTATTAATTAAACTGATTATTCATATTCCTCGGTCAGGATGTGGCCCAGAAGTTGATTGACAGCATGCCAGGGTGAACTGCAGAGGTCTTAAAAAAAGGGTAAACACAGCAAATATTGACTCTTTGCATAAACTCAATTTATTGTCAATAAAAGCTTTTGACAATTATGAAATGCTTGTAATTATGGGTCAATTCAGAGAAGGAAGGAACCCAAGGGGATGAATAAAGGTTAGATTATTTGTTTATTTATTATTTAAGTGGGAGAAATATGCAAAAAAATAGGAGACATCGGG
>OMNN01101300.1:2313-17287 GCA_900302755.1 Chromis chromis
TCTGTCTCTATTCCTACCAGTGAGCAGTGATTCCAACACGTCTCTGGGGGTCATCAGGTGGAAACCTCCCTTCAACGGTGTTTCACCTACTTAGTCCCACTACACCTCCAGGAGGCTAGGAGGTGGACTCTGGCGTCCCAGAGTCGCCCCCCCTAGTGCCAGTTCTCACTGCTCCTACACAATCCAACCAGCACTGCTACATTCAACTGACCCAGGCCTGTTTAGGAGATGCTCCAGGTAGTGACCAGTGCTGATGCTACCATTTAGCTAGCTGCTAACTGGTCAGTAGAGGAGGGTCAGTAAACTGCAGTCAAACGAGATATCAAACCCGATGAAGACGACAAGAAGAGGTGAGATGATCATCATTAGGTCCACCCGTCTTGCAGGGTCTCTTTCACTATAAATCTCTTCTGCCTCAGGAAACAGCAATAACTCCCCTCCACCACTTCCCCCCACTGTCTGTTGAGCATAAGATAATAACAGTTGTCTCTCTTTTATGAGTGTTTATGAAAGTAGATAAAATAAGTTGGAAGTTTATTCATAAGGAAGAAAATGCTCTGTTGGTCTTTCAGTTGCAGTGTGAGGCCCCAGAATGACATGGCGTTAACGTATCATATGTGATACATGAGTTTTTGAGCCCTCCACATGAGCAGTGTGACGAACTTTTCCCTGAAAAACCTGATGTATACAGTTAGGTACATGCAGTGCACAGATAATTCAACAGGGGGAGGTAATTTGCTCACTAGAGGGCTCTCCAGTGATGCTACAAGATTGCCACTAAGGAGTGGGACACAGGTGGTTTTTGAAGAAGAACTTTGCCAATTCTGAAAAGGTTAAGGTAAGAAAAACAATACATTTTTTGTGAAACATCAATAGGAACAGTTACTGGGTTGATGCAATGTGAAATTACTTTCATAATCTATGTTTTAGTAAAACCATATTGAAAATGACGTATCAAATTTGATACAGCAGGTATATAAGGTCATGTAACTCTAAATCAGTCAATTGTCATTTTATTGTATTTCATGCATTTTACATAACATCAAGCAACATATAGTCTTTTTATGTTTCAAGTAAACTAATTAAATGTTTAAATTACATAATTTTGTACATTTAGAGCAAAAATTTAGATATGCAACTTGCTGTATCCTGATGATTGATGACTAAATTGGGTGTTGCGATGGTACGATTGCTAGTAACTTCCTTATGCTTACTGATTTTCACTAAAAACTGACCAATTCAAAGAAAAAATACACAATAAACAAAAAATGAGTAAAAATAACTGAAATGTTCTGTCTTCCAGACTTCCACCCTTCCATTGATGGATTTCTCATTGCTGCATTGTAGTAGCACTTTTTATTACCAATTTGTTGGCTTTGTTTGTGTTTTATTATGTTTTTGTTCAAGAAAAAAGAATCTTTGAGCATTGTGACCCGATGTATCAAATATGATACATATTGAAACTCATATATGGAAATTGATATTTGAAATTTTTTTTGGTTTGTTCAGAAGGACCAATAAAGGCTCCAGTTTCAAAGAATTGGAATTTTCTGTCAATTATTTAATGGTTTGGGCTTTACAGGGTTAAGCCAACATCCGTGTTAGTCTAGCTCTTCCATATACAGAGCAGAGCGATGTTCAGCATCATAGTTTAGCAGGTTAGATGCTAATATTTGCACCTTAGAAAGAAATACAAAATACAGCTGTAGCTGATAGGAGTGTAACTAGTTTTGCAGGTATTTTGTTATAAATCAGGGTAAATTCTGATCAATTCTGATCTAATAATGGTACTAAATTAAAACACAGGAGACCACAATAATGGCCAAAATTCATTCTGAGAGAAACACAAATGTATGAACCAAATGTCATGCCAATCCATCAAATAGATGTTTCGGCATCTCACTCAGAACCACAGGCTAACTGTGAAGGAGAAGTCAAGGAATCACCATTTTCAACATTTTCTATAAATTCATCAGGTAGAGGTTGAGAATCTTCATATAAGAAAGTTTAACCCAGTGGTATGACAAGAGGCAACATTAGGGGATGGCCAGAGTCAGGGTGTGCAATGATTGCAATTTTATGGAAATTCATCTTATAGTCATTGAGATATTTCACTCTGGACCAAAGTTGTGGGTGTACAGACCTACTTTCATTCAGAGAGCCATGCCTAAAAATATCTCAACAATGTCCCCTCAGATTGCTGTGATATGTCCTCTTCCTCCTCTCCAAAAGATAAACCCTTTAACATTTAATTACCATTTCTTTCAGTGCCACCTTCAGGACAAACTTTACACTTTTAGCTCCACAAAAAAAAAAGTTTTGTTCTGTTGACATTCAGATTGTGTTTGCAGCTTCTAGGAGACACCAGTAGGCTGTCAGTCTGGTGACGGATTCTCTGATTCTTGTAAATGGCTTTTTAAACTGTATCTGTTTGACCTCTGATTAGTGTTTTATACTGAAGTAGCTGGTCTACAGATTAGTGTTGGTGTTAATGCCGCTGATGGTATTTAACCGTGCTGCATGTGGACTGGACCTGCATGACGCCGACTGGTGCTGCTGTGTGTCCATCTGCCATCTTTGCTTTCACAACCATCTTCATTTTATCAGTTTTGATAAAGTAGTGCCCTGACTTTTACCTAAAAAAGTTAATTCAAGTTAATCTGAACTTCAGACCAGAGCAGCAGGTTCTTGCTTCCTTAGGCATGTCTGCATCTCCAATACACTGATCAACCAAACCATTATTACCAGTCCCACCTAAAATCTCTACAAGACCTCTGAAGACGTCATAAAGATGTCCTGTGGTATCAGGCACCAGCAGATCCTGTGAGTTGTGGTTGCACTGATCTGGCTTGTTTCAGCACATTCCCAAACACCCCCTCACTGTTTCCTGGTTCCTCTGACTGCTGTTAGTAGGTGCTCACCACTGCTGACCAGGAGCACCTGGGCCTTAAATCACCATATGTTATACATCATAATTTTGCCTCAACTGTATGTGTAAACTCATGTTCACTATTAAATTAAGGAGCAACATCGTCCCTTTCTACGCAACTATAGTAGAAATTAATAACCAACATATTAGGGCAATGTAATAATGTTTATTCAATAATCTAATCTATAGTGTCACTTAAGCAGATAGTTGTTGTTTACATTATTGTATTTATATCTTATTACGTTTATTTAATATAATTTAATACAACGTAGCTTTTTCACGAGACTTGTAATATTATTTTTATTATTTATGTGGTTAAAATTACAGTTTGTCACTATTTTCCCAAACAAAACACATCGTATGTACAAAACATTCATCATTTACATTTTCACGTCTCCTGTTTCTCCTCCTTCCTCGCTACGTCACACTCCTCCCACTCCACCATGGATTTTAAGCATCCCTCGCGCCCCTCCCTTTCCCTCCGCAGAGCTGCATTCCTGCTGCCAAATCGGACTAAACCACTTTGTATTAGCATCCAGATTTTATCCCAGTCACGGATCAAAATCACATGCGCAGCACAGATTTTAGACTTTAAATACATATTGAATCGTATCTTTCTGCGTCTCCGTTTGCCAACTGTAGCTTGTTATGTACACTGCAGTGGGCATTTGCAGCGTTTGCTCAAACCAGCACCCCCTCAGCTCCATCTTTAAAGTGGTTTGTTCCCTGCTGCTGCCATGTTGGATGTACGCATCGCCGCTGCAGCTGCTGGAGTTTCCTAATGAAAGTTGAGCGTTTTCCCGTCGTCAGACACTTACCGACTCTTTAGTTTTATATTTAACATCAATCGGAGGAGTGAAGGTTTCTTCTTAAGCAGGAGCAAGCATAGAAAACACCTCCCGTCCTCCTCATCCTCCGCCCTCCTGCCTGGAGTCGGACTGAGCAGAGATGATCCGGTTGCAGGCCACAGCAACCGGAGCCCGCATGGATTTTCTGTAATTCTTAGTGTTTGGTGAGCCCTCTCCGGGGATAACTGCGTCGTTTTAGGGTTAACTAGAAGATTTCGGAGCCATGAACAGCCACCCGCCGCCCCGCAGGGCTGCTAACGTCGGCTCCCTGCTGCTGACCCCGCAGGAGAACGAGTGCCTGTTCGGCTACCTGGGAAGGAAATGCGCCGTAAGTTCCCCCGTTTGTTTACCACCTGCACGTCCAAAGTAGGTGCAGGAGCGTTCAGCAGGCATTACACCAGGGAGGCCTGTTTGTCCTTTGATTCTACCTCTTTGGGCTGAAATGAAGCTGCAGAACCCAGTTTGGACATGACTGTGCTGTTCAAACTTGGGGCTCTGTGTCACATTGGAACCCTTAACCCTTCGCCCTTCCAGACGGTTTTACTCCTAACTCGTCTGTTTATCTGTTAAAAATATGGCGACCTGTCTTCATTCAGTGGCCTTCAGCGGTAGTTTAAAGGTACAGGGATCCAAACAGTTTACCTGCCGCCACGAAAACTAAAATCTTATTTACTGTTTTTGTTAAAGGTTATTTTTTAACTCACAAACACTTTGTATTTTGTATATATTTCGTAATGGAATAATTTCGTGGAACACAAACTGCTCATTTCTCGAAATACATAAAAAAAAAAAAACAGCTTAATGAATTATTTGATCAGCTTAGCATTGTTTTCATTGACCTGGGTTTAGCTCATCTTAAGGGAATATTTACTGGTTTTCTTCAGTATCAGTAAAATGACTGCTTTTGGGGTTTAAATTGATGGACAGACGAACTAGAATGGACTCAAGCCAGATGCAGACCCACGCCAGACGCCTTCCTAAACATGGCAGGTAGCCCTGTGACCTTGACCTTTGACCTTTTGACCCCAAAATTAATGGGTGACCAGGATAGGTCAAGATGAACATCTGTGCCAAGTTTGGTTATCCTATCTCTATTTGTTCTTGAGTTATCGTGCGTGGGTAATCACTATTAGTTTGACTTTGTTTTCGTGCTACATAGACCAGCATAGTGCTGTCTTTTCATATTTTCATATCTGCAATTAGCACTGAGGTGTTCAGTCAATTCATTGATCAGTGGAGCAGTAATTTTGTGATTTGATTGTCCATTAATTGTCATTAAAAACAAGCAAAAACATTTCTATATCAGGATTTGTTGTTTGTCTCTGTTTTATGGAATTGTAAACTGAGCATCTTTATTTTTTGGACCAAATTAATCATTTAAATATTTCACCTGTACCTTATTAATATTACACAAACTAAACCGTTTTTATAGTTTGTTTAGTATTTTTGTTAAAATGATCATCAGATGTAGTGAGACTGAAACATGTGATGCTATAGGAGTTCCCACACCACACACACTGGGAGGAGTTAACTTTACTTTTTGATAACATTTTAAGTTAGTCCAAAAAATGCATTTTCTATGACCACTTTTTATCTTATAGAATATAATGTTGTGGCCTTAGAATAGAATGTTTTGGCATTTTCCAACTTGGAAATGTTGCGTCATTTGTAAAATGTTGCTTGAGTAAGTAAATGTTGCAGTGCAGCATTTCCTTCTACTTCATCAAAGACGGCCATGTGTTTCCTCAACGTGTGGAGATAAGATGGGAGGCCAACAATCTCTTTTTTGACATTGACATTGACATTTCTCAAAGTCAATAAGTAGTTTTTATGGAGGCTACGTCTACATTTTAAAGTGCTTCACTCAGCTACAAACTCTTAACACAAACAAAAACTTCCAAAACCCAGCAGCGTCTGTCATGGTTTTGTCCTTCCTGCACTTATTAACCAAATCATACCTCTTTTCTGTGAGTATGTGGTTTCAGTCTTATTCTGTTTGGAGGTGATATACTGTGATAGCTGCAGGACAGCTCAGCAGCTTTTATTGTTAGCTACTGCAGGTTTCAGAGGCTGAACTGGAGCTGAGCCTACAGGGTCGGCAGCGAGGAGCAGCAGGGTGAAACACTCAGAACAGCGTCTGACGACAGAACAGTCGTCGTAGGTAAATTTACATCGACCAGTAGGACCTCATTTCATTAGTGACTGAAATGTTGCTTTGACTATCAAAAACGGGACAGATTGATAATCTTGTTGACTTGTTTAATCAGTTAATTCCTGATTTAAATCATACTTTTGCCAGTTTTGGACTGGATTTATTGTAAAAAAAAGTTCCTGTGTCTTACAGAACAAACAGCAGATTGTGCTGCAGCTTTCATGGAAAACTTTTAGAAACATGATGCTGAAGACTGATTCTGTTCTAATCTAATGTCTTATCGCAGAACGTCTATATCACTATCCATCTATGTTCTATAGGGTCATGGGGGGGCTGGAGTCGATTCCAGCTGACTTGGGGTGAAGGCAGGGTTCAGGTCGCCAGGCTATCACAGGGCCATGCAAAGACACAGACAACCAAGCACACTCACATTTCTATATCACTAAATGTTTTTTTAATTGGCTCTGTCTCTTGGTTCATAGATTTCTTGTTTTCATCAGCAGTTACTACTCAAAAACACAAGAGTGCTTTAGACAGTCAGAACTGCGGCTGTCTCTGTTTTCTAAAAATATCAACTTTTAATTAGATGAATAAATAAGTAAAGGGAAACAGTAAACTCACTGCTATCTACTGCAATGCCCATTTATATCGCTAACAAAATGACATGTATCTTTGTTTTTCAACCTATCTTTTTGGATTAAGTCCATTTGTCACCAGAAAAGCAAAGGGTAATTTAATTCCACTAGTGTCTCCGTGACTGGAGTTACTGTTAAAGACAAGAAGAGCACTCGTAGAGCACAGTCCTTTGCCAAGGACAATGCTCTACCTCACAATTTTAAAGACAGTCGTCTGGGCCCACACTAAAACTGAATGGGTTCCTCCTTTGGCCATGCTCCTCTCCAACGAGTTTCATGAAATTTGGCTCAGTAGTTTTTGCATAGTTTTGCTTACAGAAAGACTAACAAAGGACACTAGAAACACATCTGACCACCTAGGTGGAGGAACCAGCATTCTATCTAAGTTGTGAACAGACTTGATATTGTCTTCCACTCATACACACACAGGTGGAGGCTGTCATGGATGGTGTGTCACAAAGCAGGCTTAGAAAGTTCAACTCATCTCTATGGCAAAGCTAAATCTGGTGATACAAGTTTGAATCTGAAAATGAAATCTACACCTGGTTTTGGGATTCAGTTATGCATGGTGATGGTTGCTTGAAAGAAAAGAAAAAAAACAAATTTGGAAAATAAATTAGCCACATAAATAAGTTGTGTGGCTGATTTGCTAATCCGGCTTTGTGGTGAGCACCTCTGCTCTGGATTTATCTGGGATGGACTGTATTTGGATTTATGACTTGGATGTTTAAAACTAGCTTCCTCATCTAGTCTGAATTATCACTCCATTTTTTAGGGTCTTAAAATTTTCTTGAGTAGTTATTTATGACATATTTTCTTTCACTTTCAGCTGAAAAGATTGTAGTTAATCCCCAAAGCCACATTTAAAATCTGAGGCTAAAATGCATCCAACAGCTTTTAACATTGATTCTACTGATTAGGGCTGTTCTGAATAGTAGTTGCCGTCCTTCGAATATTCGGGTCCAATTAATGACGACTATTTGAATATTCTACTCGAGCCGTAGCGGTGTGCAGACGGGGGGGGACTTCAGAGTTGGTAGGTCCACGTACTAGAACACTGGCGGCATACTAGAGCCTAAGCAGCGACCGGTGACCACAGCAGAGTCTTACAATAAGTCCAGCCTGTTAGCTGTCATCATTTTTTAGATTGAGTTAATCTTTTTAACAAAACATCAGTTTCAGTCTAGATTTATGACACATTTTTAGCGTATAGAATGCTTAAAAAATGTGCATTATGAGGTCCTACAGTTGGTGGTGAAGTCTGTCACATGTCTTGTTGGGTCCAACCAACAGTTTAGACATGAATATTATTAGTTTTCTGTTGACTGATTAAATGGTTTGTGCCAGATGTTTGTAGCCACCTTGTGGTAATGCTTTCATGAGCAGAGACCGTCTTTAAAACTCTTTATTTTAATTCTGGAAACACATTTGCCTCAACAATCTCACGTGTGATGAGTAAACAAGATTGAACCTCCACAGCGACTTGAACGATCCTTAACTTTTAAGCCCAACAAGGATGAGAAGTCCTTAAAGTGCTCAGAAACAGACAGGTCAGCAGTTTCATGACAGGTTGTGCAAAGAATGCATTGTTATCTTCTTAATGATTATTTGAAGGATACCCCAAGAGAATCTGTTGTCTTTTGCTGAGTATAATTCTATTAATGAGCCACAAGAACAACGAGCGTCTTTGAACAAAGTGTTCCTCCTATATGTTCCTACCAGCTCATTCCTGAAGACGCTAGCATTCAGATGATGTCAGACAAAAAACGCTTCAGATGCATGAAACCATAAAGGAAGTTCAGAGATCTACGCGCTATGAATAGTTGATCACGTGCTAGACTGTTCTCCTCTGTCGTCCCCCGGTGGTGGAATGAGTTACCAAGCTCAATCCGATCCGCAGAGTCCCTCTCTACTTTTAAGAAAAAGCTAAAGACCCAGCTCTTTTATGAATATTTACGCACTTAGTGATGCTGATGATGCTATCAGCGTTGCATATGGATGATGTTGTTGTTGTTGTTGTTGTTATTCCTATTATTAAAACTATGCACTTCTCAAGCACTGTCTGTCAGCATTGTGTCCAATCAGGACCTAAAGCAGAGTTTTTGCTCTTCCTGGCCTTTTCGCCTTCTATCTAGATCTTTGCTTGTGTTGTTCTTTCTCAGATGTACGTCGCTTTGGAGAAAAGCGTCTGCCAAATGAAATTGTAACATTGTGTTATCACCCCAGTATAAACTAGGGGTGTAATGGTACACAAAAATCACGTGTTCCGTACGTACCTCGTTACGGAAGTCACAGTTTGGTACGGTTCGGTTTTTCCCCTCGGAGTTAAGGGGAAAAATGAAAAAAAAAACAACCCTGCTCATAATTAATCCAAAACATTAGTTTATTTTCGTAAACCAAAGAGCTGTTAGCAACTCATTAAATTAAATGTACAATGTATACAAATGTACTGAAATACTGCTGCAGAGTTCTCAATATCAAATAAACAAAATAAAATAAATAAAAGTGGAAGTGCAGCATTAACAATTCCAGCTTATTGGTCTGCTGTAACTATATATATTTTCCAGTTTAAAAAGGAAGACACTGCTGCAAGTAACCAAGTTCAGCGCTAAATATAAAAGCCTTTTTAAATGAGTGTGTAAGTTTGACGTGTTGCTTGGATGCATAGTTGAGGACCACTTCACAATGTCGACATATGGCTTTCGTCTTGTCCACTTGTTTTTCTCCTTTTTCGTTCTTCACCGGGGAAACCAAAGTGATCCCAAACGAGTGATTAATGACAGCGGAGCGTCTTCCAGCTCTGGCTTCTTGTCGTTAGCATTAGCCATCCCATTCGCTAGCCATACAGACTAGGCTTATCACAGAAGCGCCTGCAGGAGAATAAACGGTCCGTCACATCCTGTGGTCCACTGGAAACTCCTACTTGTTTTTAGTTCCACAATAGTGTGCAACTGTAAGACGGAGAAGGTCCGCCACAACTCTGGGCGCTATGAGGTTTTAAGTTTAGCAATTACAACAATTGTGTACATTGGCCATTCTTAATAGTCTTAAAATATTCGTATCGCGGTAAACTGAACCGAAAGTGCTTGTACCGTATGGTTCAATACGAATACGTGTCCGTTACACCCTTAATATAAACATATGCCACCAAAACCGCTCTAATCTGTGGGGGCCTGGACTCCACAGATATCCAAAGGTGTCCTGTGGTATAAGATTCAAAGATGTTTGCAGCAGATCCTTTAGTCCTGGAAGTTATGAGGTGGGGCCTCTATTGAGCTGAATTGTTCATCCAGACATCCCACTGCTGCATGACTGGTTATAGATCTGGGGAATTTGGAGGCAAAGTCAACACTGTGAACTCTGTGTCATGTTCCTCAAACCATTTCAGGGTGCATTATCCTGCTGCCAGATGCCACTGCTGTTATTATTACCATTACCATAAAGCGGTGAATGGCAGGACCTAAGGTTTCCCAGCAGAACATTTCCCAGAGCATCACATTCTTCATTTTATTTTCATTTGTATTACAAACAAATAATGGTTCCAGATATTTATTTATCACTCCCCTTGATTACTTATGATTGGTATCAGTATTCAACAGTTGTCCTTCCTTGGACCACTTTTGATAGCTACTAATCACTGCATGCCAGCAACACCCTACAAGACCTGCTGTTTTGGGATGCTCTGACCCAGTTGTCTTGCCATCACAATCTGGCCCATGTCCAAGTCACACATATCCTTCCGTTTTACCTGCCTCCAACACAGCAATTTCAAGAAACTGACTGTTAACTTGCTGCTTAATATATCCCCCCTCTTGACAGGTCCCATTGTAACAAGATGATTGACATTATTCACTCCACCTGTCAGTGGTCTTATTGTGGTTGCTGATCTTTGCATATGTGTGTTTACTTGAGAATATGTTTCAGAATTTCAGTTACAGTACCAGTTGGTAAATAAATATACTTTTTTTTGTTGCTAATGTACAGTTACAGAATAGCTTTAACTGAAAATGTTGTTTATATTGTTGCATCTAGGCCAAATAATCCACTATATTTAGGTTTGTCTAACTATGGTAGACAACTGCAGCTAAACCAATGTAAGGGAACCATTGTGTATGTATGTGGAAATAACAGGCTACCTTAATGTCTGGCAGTGTTGCTCGCTGATGCTATTTTCTCCCTGAGTGGAGGCAGAGAGGATGTGGCCCGGTGAACCGCGTAGGCAGATCAGACGCCTCATGGCTCTGCTGCTGGCCGAGTTTATTTCTGTACAGCCCATCTAGGCTTGCAGAAAAACAAGACATTGATTTTTCTGAACAGTTTTTTTTAATGTGTTTTCTTTTTCTTCCCATTGAAAGGCATTTACCTGCAGGCCTTGAGTGATTGGGGCAGAGGTTAGCTAAGACAGGACTGTACTTTCAGTGGACTCTTAGAAATGGATTTTTAATGTTCATTCTTAACTGGATGCTAGATTGAGCATAGTTGTGTCAGACTAATCTGTTCGCTAGCTGCATTAGCTCATTTTTCTATTAATCTGCTTGTAGAACAGTTCTGTTCACATATGATTCCTCCAACCTGTATGTTATACTGATGAAAAATGTGTTTGAGCGTTTTAGTGTTTGCGTGGCTCTAAAATGATCTGTAGATTAGTTGTTGTTGTGAGTACATGTGTGACTCTGTATGTGTGCTCGTGTCTGCACACCCGTACATGTGTCTGTGACGGGAGGATTACTGGGAAAGCGCTCGGAAAACAAATACATTTCCTGTGAGCTGAGAAAGCCGCGGGGTCACGGTCTCTCTCCGGAGGTGCAGCTGTAACCCAACACTGCCTCAGTCCCAGGTTAAACCCCACCTCCTCTCACTGCTACCCCCCTCCTGTTAAGCTCATAGTCCACCTGTGAGGAAGTCATTCATCTCTCTGTTCCCTGGAGAGGGATAACTGGATCCCCCACCTCTGACCACAGCCGCACTGATGGATGGCTTTAATGGGCCTTTTGTTGTTTGATGTATCCACTCTCTTCCTCTTTCTTTACCAAATCTCCTCTGATATCTGCTCCTGATGTACCCTTTTACTTCATTTTCTCTTTTGTGTTCCGTTTCCACTTCGCATATGTTGCAGCAAATAGATGGATAGATAGACCTTTTGGTTAAAGGGTAGTCTCTTAAGTCTTATCCATGTTTTCCCCCCTTTTTAATGGCTCTCTAATCATAAAAAGTAAAAAAAAAAAAACAGATCTTTTGATCGCCCTCAATCAGGGTCCGACAGTAACAACTGCCAAGCACTAAATGCTGACATTTGCCTTTTGGCTAGTAAATCTTGGGTGGCTATCTGTCACACTGGCAGGTACATGTTTATACCAAAATAGTAATGTATGACAAAATATGCTGAGAGTCTCTACCACATTTTGGTGTCATTTACGGGTGCATTGCTTCTGTTATCTGCAGTCAAATTGACTTGACTACTTAGTGGAGTACAGCTACTCTGACTCAACATATGTAGACTGTGGGTAGAAACCTGCCATTGGCCCTGTCTGTCACATTTGTTAAAGTTTTAAAATTCATTTTGCTACAGACAACAACAACTTCCAAGCAAACAACATGCTAAAAATGACAAGTTTTGATAAAGATTTTTACACAGGCAGACCTGTTTCACTTCATATAAGCTTCCGTGTTAGTTTAATACATTTCTGCAAGAGTCACATACAGCTTGCAAATTGTGGCCTTAATGAGTCCAATTAGCAGCTGGATAGCTCAGTGACTAACACCCCAGACCTTGGCATGGGAGATAGGTGGTTCAAATCCCGGTCAGGGTGCAGGTATCCAGTGAGGACCCTTAGACAAGGTCCTTAATGCTGCCCCGCCTACCTACCTATGTACGTCGCTTTGGATAAAAGCGTCTGCTAAATGAAATTGTAACCTTGTTGTAACCAATTAGCTCCTCCAGAGCTAAAGTACAGACAGGCTTCAGCTCTTAGGCACCGATTGTCAAATTGGTTTATAAAGTAAGGGTCATTCCATCTCAAATCCTAAACATTTCAGTATAATTTCTGCTCGACCATCCCTGATTTGCCTGACATTTTTATAGTATAATGTTCGACTATTTAAAAAGATATTCGTGAAATTTTAGTTTGATATATTGTACACTTTCTGAGACAAATTAACCAAAAAACCAACCAAACTTTTTTGTTCGCAGATTGAAATTAGATGCTATGTTTGAATGTTTGATCTCAGCAACTATTAAAGATAAAAGATTGTGTCAGTGCTGTAGAATCGTCTGGATGCACCCCTCATTTTGCTATGGGGGGGAAAACCAGCCAGGATGTAGTGATGGTGCCCCTGTAGCATTGGGGGGGGGGACTTGTTTTGGGTTGAACATTTGCATGTGGGGAGGTGCACGCTGTTACTAAATTGTGTAATTCCCAACAAAAGAAAACACAACAAAAAGACATATGATTGGTCACCTAAATGTTTAACCCAAATGTGCTGCCAATGACATTTGGCTATACAGTATGTAAGCCAATTAGATACATGCCAGCACGTATACAGTAGCCACTTTATTAATCCCATTATGGGTAACTTGTTTTCCCAAGAAGGCTTTACTGTTGATCATGAAGCCTTACAAGCTGTCTTTTTCCATCAAAATTGATAGCATGTAGGTAACCTCATACACCGTTGTTTACTTTATGACATTTTTGAGGATAGCCACAGTGCACAGTACTGTTTGGCTCTTTGTTTCAGGACTTTGAGATACTTTTTTGATGTTCTGAGAAGGTCTGGTCTCAATCAGATATAAACCTTACCAGCCAAGAAATGCAACTTTTTTTGCCAAAAGTTGTGATTACGGCCTCGATAAACAGCGATTTTCATATTGTTAGATCTGGAGTACAAATGAATTTTTGTTGCATTATTATTTCTTTTGTTTGAGCGTTTTTCAAAGTTCAGAAGTAAGGGTTTTGGTTAAAGACGCTTAAGTGTTTTGTGGTGGCTGTGAGCCCGGTATGTGTGGGAACATAGGAAAGGTTAGGTCGCTAGCATAGTCTGAGAGCTTACATTGTCTTACAATGGGACTATTAGCAATTAGCAGTGGGCTTGTTCTGAATGGCAAATTAGTTTCCCACAGGTGCTTTGCAGTCCTTTTAGTATTAGCTTAAGTGCTAAAGCTGATTAGGAGGCATTTGTGTGGCAAGGCAGCTCAGTCCAATCTCTCTTATGGACACCCCATCTGTATCTGCAGTTTCCTGTGAGAGTCACTGCTTTTGAAATGGTAGTTTTTATATTTCTATGTAGATGTTTTTGACTTTATTGGATGTAGTCTTGCACGGTTAGTGATGGTGCACATTCAGAGCATTTAGGTGAACTCATATGTGAGATCTGCAGCATATCAACCTTAAGTTGTAAGATTTTCCGTGACACTTTTACTCAGGACGTCTGCTGTTGGTCCATTCTCTCTGTCACTCTTTCATCTTTCTCTCCCTCAGAGTTGTTTACCTATCTGGTAATCTCCAGGTTGGCTTTCACAGAGGTAAAAGGATATGAGTCATGCTTATGGTTGGATATGTGTCAAGATTACATGGAAAGATTAACCTCCTGCTGTCCTACATGCAGTACACCTAAGCCCTCCATATGGCAACACATTTCTCTCTTGACTATAAAAAAGTGATAGTTTTTAAGTTCAGTTTTAGTTTACATGATAAAAATGAATAAATTCCAAGGGACAGGATTAACAACATTTTTAACAGAGCGCACAAATTCCTAAGGTTGTTAAAAAAAGCAAAACACAAAGATAAAGAAAATCACCTTTAACAGTTTAGCTCTTCGTGTGAATCTGCTGAAATTAAAGATGTATTTTGAATTTTACCATTTTCATTTCTTTTCTTACAGAAATTGACTGCATTGTTTGGAATAAAGAATCTGTATGATTCCTGAAAAAACAGTACACTTGGTGAAAACCATTAGAGTTGACATGTGTGAATTCTTTGAAAGAGTAGCAGAGAAATTCAACCTATAATTTCTGTCATTACATCTCCAGGCAGTATTGTTGAAAAAAAGTCTCTACACAAACAATATAAAACTGCTTTCCAAATGACATCCTCAGTTTAATTCCCCCAGCATCACATCATTAACAGTGAACTAGGTTTTAAAAAGGGACTCAAAACCTTTCTTTTTAGGAGACATTTTAATCTTTATTACATCTTAATCTTTTTTTTTTAATGTCCGTTGGCTGTTGTGTTTTTATGTTTTTAGTTCCAACTGCGACTGCTACTGTGATTGTAGCACTTTGAGATTGTGTTACAATGTAAAGTGCTTCCAAATGAAATCTATTATTATTATTATTTGTAAAAATCACAAAAAAGTATTACTTTACAAACTGACTGTAAAATAAATAAATAGATGAATAAACAGACCAAAATTG
>OMNN01101302.1:8309-21477 GCA_900302755.1 Chromis chromis
GAAACACATGGGTAACTGTACAATACAGCACTGTTTCAATCACACACACACACACACACACACACACACACACACACACACACACACACACACACACACACACACACACACACACACACACACACACACACACACACACACACACACACACAGAGCCTCAATATGACTATGGGTGTGTAGCTTTGGTGTGAGTGTGGGGTCATTAGGGTTACCGCTCTCTGAAGAGTGTTAAGTGACTGAAGGGCCAAGGTCAGTTCCCTTCGTTACTGATCTAAATGGACGACAAAAATGGTCCAGACGTGGACACACACACACACACACACACACACACACACACACACACACACACACACACACACACACACACACACACACACCTCACCTCACCCCACACAAGCCGAATATTGGGATATTCATCATTCAAACCAGCCCTAATGGGTGGACATGAGCTGCTTGGCGGAGGTCTGCGCTCTCCGAGTGCTTTTCTAGTTTTTTTCTTAATTTATTTCAAAAAGGTCAGCAGTCGTCCCCATGACTATAGTTGCATGTCATAATCTAACCTTTATAATAATAATAATCTAACCTTTATTGATCCCCTTGGGGAAACTCCTTCTCTGCATTGACCCATCCTATTCAAAGTTAACCTTAACTATACATACTAGGAGCAGTGGGCTGCCGCAGTGCAGCACCCGGGGAGCAGTCAGGGGTTAAGGGCCTTGCTCAAGGGCCCACAGTGGTGGTGACTGGGACAAGAGATCGCTCCCACTTTCCCACCTCAACCTCTTGACAATCCAGGGACTCGAACCGGCGACCCACCGGTTACAAGTTCGCTTCACAAACCACTAGGCTACCATGTACTGAACTAGATCAAGTTTGAATAGTAATTTCTTCAAAATAATAATATTCTAATCATTTAGGACACTGGATTTCTAATTTTCATGAGTTATGAGCCATAATCAACAAAATTAAAACAAAAAAAGGCACCAAAAAGTGAAATATTTTACTTTTTGAAATTAACTGAAAAATAAACGTTTTCACAATATTGTAATTACTTGAGATGCACCTGTGTAGGAGAATTAAGGCTCATTATGAACTGTGCATGGTATAACATCAGCATGGTGTGTTTAATTTGGTGACTATACACTGCATGTCTTGCTTTTTGCCATTTACATGGAGCAGTAAACTAGTCCGCATTCATTTTTCTTGTTTCTTTATCAGGTCACAGGCAAGAAAAGGTTGAGAAAATATAGCGTAATATATCAAATGCACAAAAAAGAGGAGGAGAGCAGGAGAGGAAAGCAATAGAGAGAGTACAGCATCACTATCTGGGAGAAAACACAGATAAGAAAAGAGAAAATGGGGCCTGGATCTGCAGGAAAAGACAATAAAACATCATCTCTAGCGTGTTAATGGGAAAGATGAAATAGAAAAGCTCCGTGAGGAGGAGAAGAAAACGTCTGTTCTCCAGGACAAAGAGAAAGTGAGGAAGAAGGGGGAAGATAAACAGCGAGAGGACGGAGGCGACAGCAGCAATGCCTCAGCTGTCGGGGTGAAAATAGAGCAGGCAGGTTGGAGGAGCAACGTCGCATGTTTCCCATCTTCAACGCTGCAACAACAAGGCAGCGGGAGGAACCAAACGTCAGCAGAAAATCCCCCCGACGCTGCCCACACAGCCCCGGAATGAAGTGATTCAGATTGCAGGAGAGGGAGGCTGTCACACAAGCAAAGGACAAACGTCCCTTATAGTAATTTAATAGAAATAAATGTTTCTTTTTGTGCTCAGGCTGCAGGATTGATAGAATGCACCATTGATTCGGTGTGAAAGCCTCGACTCCAAACTGGGAAACAATCAGCGGCAAACACAGAGTGAAGCTTTTTACATTTGCAGCTTGTCTGAGACAGAAAGGGAATCAGAAACTGAGCTTTGGAGGACAAACTGACAGAGAAACAAAGGATGCATTTCAGAGACTACAGGCTTCCCACAGCAGCGTCCCTCAGTTTGTCCTTGTGTTATAGAAACACTCTTCAGCTGTAGTCATTTGTTTGCAAGTTCTACTGAGATTGTTTTTTGCTTTTTTTTTCTCTCAAATTCCTGCTTTTGTTTAGAATTTAAGAGGGTTTGCATATATGTATTGGTGCAAATATAATTCTATAAGACAAATGGAGGGACGAGGCCTTCTGTCCAAATATTAGCACTTTGCATTTTCTGCATTTACACACTCTAATAATGTATTCAATAAGAGCCTTAAGTGTTTGTTTTTGCAGGATATATGTTTATGGGATAAATGTTTTTTTTTAGCAGGTATACTTTGGTTAGCACAATCCTGATAATTCCTAATATATTCTAAAAGATGAAAACAAAAAAAAGAGCTTTGGAGGACAAACTGACAGTGGAACAAAGGATGAATTTCAGAGACTTTATGCTTCCCCAGCAGCGTCCCTGAGTTTGTCCTTGGTTTGTGTTTTTTTCTGAATGCAATGTTATACTGTTGACCTGATAAAGTTCCAGTGAAAACAGAGATATGATCAGTTTACTGCTTTGGTTCACGCTAAAATGTCCTCACAGTTATTTAATTGATTGTCGTTAAATTACCTGATTCGATGTTATCAGCCCATTAAATGATTATTATCATCATTGATCATTTCTACATTTCCATATGGTCAGGACATATAAACTCAAATCTCAAATGCTAAGGGCGCCGTGGCCTCTAGGGGGCGCCACAAAATCGGGACAAAATTCACCTTCAATATAATTATATTAAAACTAATTATTACTATTAACTCTTAAAATGGAAAAGCTCGCATTGAATCACATGTAAAGCAATGAACAATTAATTTTACTACAAAACAATGCTATTGGA
This sequence comes from Chromis chromis, assembly GCA_900302755.1. NCBI lineage: Eukaryota > Metazoa > Chordata > Actinopteri > Pomacentridae > Chromis > Chromis chromis. The sequence goes on from OMNN01101302.1 coordinate 11,171, forward strand.
TTTCTTTTGTAAGCGTATGTAAATCGCCGATGGAGAGGGGCGCCATATAAAATCTGGCCTATAGGGCGCCACATTGGGTATAGGCCAGCTCTGTATAAACGTCCTCAACCTTCTAGTAGCTCAGGAGGCACATATATAATACATTTATTATAACCTATTCTGCTCACTGATGAACAGAAAAGTACTTTGATAACATCAGTGTTTGTCTTTGGTGTCACCTTGAAAACGTACAAAATGGAGCTAATAAATGTAGCAACGGTAAACCTAACAATGTAGTTCTGGTACCTAAACTCAACCAAGTAGCTTCATTGTCTAAACTCAACCAAGTAGTTCTTGTGCCTAAACTTCTTGGACAAATCTTGGTCAAAACTTGACATTTTCAGTGTGCAGGTTGTTGTTGTTGCTTCTGGTAGTGAAGAGGATTTTGAAAATAGTAATATGCAGAGTAAAATACAAAACTTGTAACCCACCGTCTACATCCAGTGAGTCAAACTAGACTTCTTTTAAGAATGCTTAATTGATTTTTTATTCAATAAACCAGATTTCTTTTTTTTTAAAGAGCAGATTAAGGCAAATATTTTCCAAACAGCTTCAAATTGGTGATTTAGCTAAAAAGGGGTGGACATGTCCGCTGGAATAAAACATCTCTGCTATAAATCCTGCAGCAGGTTCAGTACTTATGATCCTCACAGGATGAATCTAGTTTTTAAGATGATTTATGTAAATAACTGACAAATCAATCGCGACCTCGGAAAAATGCCGAGGGTTTCCAAAGCTGCTTTAACATCTGACAATCGCTTCAGATTTAGTATACTGGTCCCTTAGGTAACATCACTGACCACTCCCTGCTGCACTGGGAGCGTATGGAATCACATTTGTGCCAATATAATCAAACAAAACTTGAAAGGACATATTAGAAGAAGTTTTGCATGCATTTAATGGTGCAAATATAATTCTAGAAGATAAATGGAGGGACGAGGAGCACATTTTAGCACATTTTCTACTTCCACATGCTCTAATAATGTATTCAATGAGAGCTTTAAGTGTTTGCTTTTGCAAAAAGGATACCTCTTGTGGAGCCTTTCTTTGGAGATAAATGGTTTTTCAGCAGGTATTCTCCGGTCAGCACAATCCTAATAATTCCTAACATATTCTAATTCTCACCCAGCTCCAGGATAAAGAGCTGTAAAACACTTCCTACTCAGCGTTTTGTTTGGCGAAAAGAAAAAAAAAGAAGCCACATTTTTATGAGATATCTCCAGGCTTATAAAACGGAAAAGAGTAAAAAAAACACACTTGGAAAGATAATCTTCCATAAATCAGAGCTCGTGCAGCCGTGATGCGTTCGGAGATTCTTCAGGTCTTAGGAAAACTCATTAAAGCATCATGTGCGATAACCTCGACAGGTAAATTACCCGTCTTCCCGCTCCACATTCATCATAATCACACGAGGCTGCTTTTTGCTTTTTGCTCGCGGCTTCTATCCTCGGAGCCAAAGTGAGCCGAGCCAAGTTCATTTCTCTGGCTGAGAGCTCGGCGACGTCTGCCAGAGACAGAAAACAAGACGACGAGAATGCAGAGAAGCAGAATGCAGAAACACAGGAAGGAGAAAAGTGAAAAGCAAAGCCAAGAGATGGAGAGAGAAGCTCTGGCAGAGGAAAAAAGGAGAATTTATGCCTTTAATTGGGAATATTTTATTGCTGTTTGAGTGATTTTAAAACCAGAACCACCATGAGACACGCCTGGAAACATCTGGAGGTGGTTACCCTCCAGGTGAGAGTCAGAAACACACCCAGACATAGAAAAGGGAAGGTTTAATCTAATCCTGATTCTAATCTTAACATAAATCAAACTGGAATCATTTCTATGGGACAATTTTTCAACAAAGGTTTGAAATTATAGATATAATCATATCAATGCAATAATGAGTTGACAATATGAGTAAGTCAAAGCAGGGTAATGGATGGTAAGATGTAGGGATGAACCGATTATTGGCCTTCGCTGATATTTGGCATTTGCCATGTTTCAACAATATCTCAGGAACTATTAAAGACAAAACCCTGAAATTTTCACTGTTATTTCCCATCATTCACAGAATGACAGAATCTGCAAATATTTGACAAGTAGATCAAATAATATCTAATTATTATTAGTTGAAATATTTAAAAATCATGAAAAATAACATTTTTGTGCACACATGAACAAAAAAACTGACAATGCGAAGTCAACTGGTGATATTCTTTGAACCATAGCTGCAGGTCACAATAATACAAAACAAAACATATAGAATACTTATTAATATAAAATATTTGGTCACAAAAATGGAAAAAGTTATATTTGTTGAACTTTCATTGCTGACCATACAGTTCCTGAAATATTACCATTCAAAAATAGCCTTAAATTTTAATGTGAGAAAAACATACTGAAAGTGGGTCAATGGGCAATGGGCAAAAATAAATAAATAAATTAAAATTAAATTAAAAATAAATTAAATACCATTTTAACTATCCATAGTTCGTGATTTTAAAAAAAATCAAGTAAATCAGAGATGGTTAAGCAGAAGGTTCCTGATGATTTGAGACGGAATAAACCACTAGTCATTAACAATATTATGTTACAGTAAAGTCACAGAGTACTTTTACTTTCAATACTTCAAGTACATTTCCTAAATTACACTTAAATACTTTTCTACAAGTTGGATTTTTAAATTTTTAAGTGGAAACATGTTTTTGTGTATTGAAATGACCTTTTAACACACATCTCAGATCCACTCGTCCCCCTTTTGTTCTGTTCTGTCAGCTTTTCATTGTCTAAACGTTCCCACGTGTGATTTAAAGAGGGAGGAGATGTACAGCTGCTGCCAGAGGTGGAGTCCGATGAGCATCACATCATCTCTGCCATAATATCATGTCATCGCTTTATTATTCCACCTCTGCTCCGCTGCTATTTGGTTGCTATGTTGCTGTCCAGCCCTCCTTTACAACAGCTCTTCTCTTCTTCACTCAGCTAAATCCATGCATTCAATTATTATTATTCTGGGCTTAAGACGAAAAAACAACTCAACAAATCTCCCCACAATGCAGCACTTATACAATAGTCTTTATATAGCAGAAACACAAATCCCCACGTCTCCGAAAAACAATTTCGCAAATCGATTCTGAGGTGAAATTAAGCCGAGAGGAACAGAAAATGAAACACTCAGAGCTTAGTGTAGTTTTTGTTGAAATAACAAGTGTTGTGTTTGGACGGCAGCCACACTGTACACACCGTTGAGGGACGGATGAAGCTCCAGGACTTCAGGAAACTCTGTTTACATTCGACTCCACGGGGATGTTTCGGGGTTTATGGTTTAAATCTCAAGAAATGAAGACGAAACTGAGGTATTTATTGCATCCAGATGTCCGAGGTTCTGTTGTGTTGAACGTTTTTCCAGCCTTCGCCTCTTTAGCAAAGTGTCACAGTTTGATACGTCTGGAAAAATCTCTGCTGCTGAATATAAAGTGATGGAAGAAGGACTCGACCGATATAACAATGTGTAAAGATGCACAAATATGATCTGCTTTGTGTTGGTGAGTTATCAGTAGAAGAACCTAAAGTCTGAGGTTCACCAGTCTAATCTGCTGTCAGATAATTAATGGAAATGAATGATAATTAATTCTCCAGGTAAATTGATTATTGAACAAACATAATCTTTGTGCAAATCACTGATCTTAGTCTCTCTTTTTCTATCATTCAGACAGACTGACAAATCATCTGGTTTCACAAGTGCGCTAACCTAGAACTCACTAAGCCTCACAGAAGGCTTTGTCATGGTCCCCCTTTACGAGCCAAAACCCCACAATGCTCTCTGCTTGCCAAAATGGAACTGCCTGCTACCTCTAGTCACTACAGTATTAAACAGTAAGAGACTTCACCTGGTGGTGCAACCAGGTACTACAGCAAATCTATAATACTTAAAGTGTGAATTACGTTGAAAATAGTATTCGCAGACACTAAATATTAAATGACCTGGATCAAACAGGGGCAACTTGATCGGTACCTACAATCAAGCTGAATAACAGACCATCTTAGTATCTTTTTTTTATCCTAGTTTATCTCAATTTGATTTAACACAAGTGCGCTAGCTGGAGCTCACTAAGCCTCACAGAAGGCTTTGTCATGGTGCCCCTTTATGAGCCAAAACCCCACAATGCTCTCTGCTTGCCAACCTTAAACTGGAACCGTCTCCACCTGGTGGTGCAACCAGGTACTACAGCAAATCTATAATGCTCAAAGTGTGAATTACGTAGGAAAATGGTACTGGCAGACACTAAATGTTAAATGACGTGGATCGAATCAGGGGCAAAATAAAACTTGATCATTCCTACAATCGAGCAGAAAAACAGATCTTCTCAAAGTCTTTTTTATCCTAATTGATCCTGTTTTGATTCAACACAGGTGCGCTAGCCTGAACTCACTAAGCCTCACAGAAGGCTTTGTCATGGTCCCCCTTTACGAGCCAAAACCCCACAATGCTCTCTGCTTGCCAACATGGAACTGCCTGCTACCTCTAGTCACTACAGTATTAAACAGTAAGAGACTTCACCTGGTGGTGCAACCAGGTACTACAGCAAATCTATAATACTTAAAGTGTGAACTATGTTGAAAATGGTATTCGCAGACATTAAATATTAAATGACCTGGACCAAACAGGGGCAACTTGATCGGGACCTACAATCAAGCAGAATAACAGACCATCTTAGTATCTTTTTTCCTAGTTTATCTCAATTTGATTTAACACAAGTGCGCTAGCTGGAGCTCACTAAGCCTCACAGAAGGCTTTGTCATGGTGCCCCTTTATGAGCCAAAACCCCACAATACTCTCTGCTTGCCAACCTTAAAGTGGAACCTTCTCCGCCTGGTGGTGCAACCAGGTATTGCAGCTAATCTACAATACTTAAAGTGTGTATTACGCAGGAAAATGGTACTGGCAGACACTAAATGTTAGATGACGTGGATCGAATCGGGGGCAAAATAAAACTTGATCATCCCTACAATCAAGCAGAGAAACAGATCACCTCAGTGTCTTTTCTTCTGTGAGAAACCCTGATAACAGCCACATTAACGTCACTGCAAACTGATCTGACATCAGCCCTTTCTGCTCTCGTCCTCTTCCTCACCTCTCAGGCTGTTTCTTTCTCTGTTACAGCAGAAGATCAAGACCCTGATAACAGCCTGTTATCACTTCTCCAGCCTGGAGCCTCATTCAGACTAGGTTTCAGTGTGTAGGAGGAGGTGGTGGGATTGTAACATTACCAGCTGTGGTCAGCGATTTTTATTCAATCCAGAGCATCTGTGAGTCATTTTAGTGACATATGTGGTTCTAATACGATAATAATAATGATACAGCAACAGAGGAGAGCTGTAATAAACACATCACACCAATGAGAGTGTGTTTCTGAGTTTAACTGAAGGAATGTGACGCCTGGAACTGATACGACAAATCAGTTGGCAGCAATTACAGCTTCAAACTGAAGTCCCTACCTTTAGAAGCACCTTAAAGTGCAACACTATAAACTCAAGTAGACTCCCATTCCAAAAATGTCAACTTATATAGAGACTTTCTGAATATAAATACCTCGGCATCTATTTGGATCAAAAACTTACATTTAAATTTCATATTGAAACATTACTCTGCAAGCTATGGCAGAAAATTGGATATTTTTTACAGAAAACAGACACTTCTCCTGTGTTTAGCAGAAAGCAAATAATCAAAGCTGTCTTCTTGTCTGTCCAAGACTATGGTGATGTCATCTACAGAAACAGTTTATCACTCAGCTCTGTCCAAATCTAATGAAAACTTAAACAATCACACCCAGCACACCACTGGAAGTAAAATAAGAATGGAGTACCTGAGACCAGCGGCGGCCCGCTGAGGCCCACCGGCATGATGCCCAGGTTGTTCATGGCCGTGGCCCAGGCTCCATGATCGGTGACCGGGACGCTCAGGTGGTTCTGCTCAGCACCCAGACTTCCTACACCATCAGCTGCTGCAGTGGAGAAACCAAACACACAGACATCAGAGACGAGGAGGAGCCTTTTTCTGCTACTTAGATCATATCGTATTGTTGTCATATTGTTTTCCTTGCAATTGGTCTTAAAAAAAAGTTTTATATTCAAGGACGAGACAGTAACGTGTTGACAGCGTTAGATGTTGTTTTTGTATTAGTACCAGTGTAACTCTGCCTTCTAAAGAGAGCGTTGCATTATGGGATATTTTCAGCTTCACCCCAAGGTTCAGAGAGCTGCAGGAGTTTCTAAGGGCTCTTGTTATGTGTTTTGCTGACAAGATAAGATAATATAAGATAATATAAGATAAGATAAGATAAGATAAGATAAGGTCACAGATGAGTCACCAGTGACTTCGTAGTTGCCTTATGAAGCACAGAAATCTAATTATTTTTTTTTTTTACAAAATCTGGTGCAAACGGTTTATTTTTTGCACATTTTTGAATGAAACACATACATTCTTTTGTGATTTTGATAAACTATCCTGATTTCAAGCTTAGAAGTGGTTCTATTTTCCCGACTGAACTGAGCGTCACCAATGATTAGTTCAAAAATCAGAGAGAATTTGAAGATCCTGATTTTGATTTTTGATGAAATATTACAATGATGAAGTTAACAAAGTAAGAAAATATGGGGCGCCCCAATAGCCTAACGGTTATGTCGCGTGACCCCAGTGTTAAGGCGTAGCGGCTGTCCCGCGTTCGATTCCGACCTCGGGTGTTTACCGCATGTCCTTCCCCACTCTCTCCCGTTTCCTTCTCTATCCACTGTCCTATCTAATAAAGGCATAAAAGGCCAAAAATAAATCTTAAAAAAATAAATAAAAAAGTAAGAAAATATGATTATGATGGCTTCCAGAGCCTGATTGGAAAAAAAAAAAGTGTGAGTTTGACGGGCAAGACACAATAATGTGCATTTTGAGCTTTGCTGTATTTCATTTATATAGTAAAGAAGGCTTCAAAGATTAAGACTTCTTGGATTACTGCTATCTCTGGGGAGCATTCAGAACAGGATTGTGTCAGAGTGTTTCTCACCCTCAAATGGAAAATGGTTGCATCTGACATTCAAGTAATTTTGCGAGTAGAATTTTAACTTCTTACGTACCGCTGGCCATAGCAGGAGGTCTTTTCTCTGCTCTCTCTGCAGTGCTGTCATCAGATCCTTCCTCGGGCTGATGGAGGGGTGGAGGGTTGTGTCGACGGCTGGGCTCATCCAGTCAGAGCCACAATCACAGTCCACCTGTTTAAGGCAAGAAAAAAGGGGAGAATGAAGAGTTAAAATAATCCCTGAAACCGGAGATGAATCATCGAGCCGGGAGCTGACGCAAAACCGGAGAAATCTTAAGCTAATTAGGAGGCAAAGTTACGATCCCAGCTGACTCTCAAACAGGAAAAGCTGCTTAAAAACCACAGATATGTTTCCATGACTTCAGAGGACACCACACTGACTCATGTTTATTTACTGGAGACTGATTACCTGCATAACCCGAACCTCAACCCAACCATAAAACACATATTTACCTTAATAATTTGCATTTTAGTCCCCATAATGTGACAGATTTAGGTCCCCGCAACATGAGTAATACCCAAACACACACACTCATGTGCACTGACACTTTCTAGCAGTGCTTTCTAATCTCTGAAAACACACAAAACTGCACACACACATGCTCTGCACCCTTGATGTTGTGTGTTGTTAGTGGGCTGGCATCTCGGTCATTACCAGTTCCCCACCCCTGCGCTGAGCCGAGCTGTCAAAGCCACATGGAAAACATCAGAGGAACAAAGTGACAGCGCTCAGAAGCTCCCAGCAGATCCCTCGTTTCTGTCTGACAGGCAGAATTCAGCTGCGTCCGGATCAGTTATTAGCAGAAATCATGCAGGGGAAACACCCACTGTGATTGTTTCCTGCAGCCTTGGCGACAGTTGGAAATGAATCAGCTTGATTTTCACAGTTTTAGACGCAAAACTTTTCTCATTTAGTCTTTATTTCCACCACTTTGAGACTGAAACACAGTAGATCTGTCACTAAGCTTTACACAAATAAACAACAAAAGAACGGATGCTCTCTCTTCCATCATAACAACAAAAAAGTAAAATCTCGGGACGGAACTGTGAGGAAATCTTCCACGCTCTCCTTCAATGAATACAAACTATATGATAAAGGGGCGGTTATTATATTTATGGGGCAGTGGTGGCCTAGTGATTTGTGAAGCGAACTTGTAGGGTCGCCGGTTCGAGACCCCGGACTGGCAAGAGGTTGAGGTGAGAAAGTGAGAGTGGCCACTTGTCCCAGTCACCACCACTGTGGGCCCTTGAGCAAAGCCCTTAACCCCTGACTGCTCCCCGGGTGCTGCACTGCGGCAGCCCACTGCTCCTAGTATGTATAGTTATGGTTAACTTTGAATAGGATGAATGCAGAGAAGGAATTTCCCCAATGGGATCAATAAAGGTTAGATTATTATTAGTATTATAATATTATCTCAGCCGGAAACACCTTTTACACTGCTATAGTTAATATGAAAACACTGATTACAGCTGGTATAGTTGAAAAAGAACAAGATGTGGTAGTATTCTTGGGTTTCTTTTTTTCAGACACTAATTGTAAGAGATGCTTTTTTTTACATTGACATGTTTCGACTGTCATCTGCAGTCTTCCTCAGAAGCGTCCAAGAAAGAAGAAACCCACGAATAATAGTCAGAATAAGAGTCAAGGTAAAAAAAAAAAAACATCTCCTACAATTAGTTGTCTGAAAAAAAGAAACCCAATGGCCATAACTCCCATTTCTTCTAACATAGCAAAGCTTTCTAAGCATTGGTAATGTCTTTGAAAATCCACTTTATTTGCAATTTTTGAACAAATCCTGAATTTGAGAGTTCTTCAGCACAAAATTGAGTCTTGATTGCCATAAATTGCTGCATTGTCTCCATTCACCATAAACTTCTGAACATCTCCTGAAAATCTGAAGACTCTAGGATGTACACTTCAAGAGATAAGGACGTCTGAAATTGGCATCTCGTTCAATTTCCAACATGCGAGAGATTTATTGAAAATTTCTATTGGGTAAAAAATTATGAAAATGTTGGAATTTCAACTAAAAAAAATGGTCAGATGTCAGTTTCAGATGCCAAAGATCATTCCTACAAAGTTTCAAGAGATTCCGAGATGGTCAAGCAACCACGTTCGCTGAGTTGAATGACCCATGATAATGTCCACACACTTGTACAGTTATCCATTAGCATTAGCAACCATTAGCTCCTGTTTGCAGGAGCTAATGGATGCTAGCGCTAATGGGTAACTGCATACTTGTAGAGGCACCAATTTGGCAAAATATAAAAAACTACAGGCTGAAAATGAGGCTAAACTTAACTGTTGCCAACTTTACAATGAGCTTTAATCTCACCTGATGATGTTAATTGTTGGTGGCCTAATTAGCGTCCTGTATGTTGGTGTGAGATTAGATCCATTAAAGCTAGTTTAAAGGATAAACAGGATGTAATTATAACTGATGTAGGGGTGAAAAAGACCCACATTTGCTCTGAACTGGAACCAAACAACAGGTGAGGTTAAAATCACACAAAAACCCCACACAAGGAATTAAACTTTCAGCTTGACTGTCTCATAAAGGCTTCTCCCATCCAGCAGCAGACTGGATCTTTGATTCACAGAGTAACGCTGTCGAGTGTTTCTCATGCCGAACACGTCTCCTCCTCTGCCGCTCTGCTCTGCAGTAATCACCATCATTCACATCTGACACCAGGAAGCCAGCTGAGCCCCGCAACACATCCCGCTTTAATTGAGACACAATCATATCAATGACTTTTCATTAATGACCATGCAGCGCGGCGTGTAGTTCAGGGAGACTTCCAGCTAAAACTCCACCATTTGCACTTTCCTCACCGCAGCCATGAATCTTAATTATAAATGTGATGAGTCGACCAAATGTGCAGTTTTAGTAAACATGTTTGCTGCAGAATGGATCAGCTTGTTTGTATCGCTGGAGCAGTAAAGATAGAAGATTTACATAGACGTCTTTATGGTGTGTGAACCTGCACAAACACACACCTTAAACCTGAGTCTAACCCTGATAGGATGCACAGAAGAAGAGCAAACACACACACACACACACACACACACACACACACAAGCAACCGCATGTATATCCAGCAGTGCGGTGCAATTTATCTTCTGATGAATATTGATAATTTACATTCATTTGTAGTTTAGCTCATCGAGAAAATATGTAAATGTACTGACAG
>OMNN01101303.1:1380-31146 GCA_900302755.1 Chromis chromis
AAAACATTTCACTTTAAATAAATAAATAAAACCTGGCAAAAAAGTTTGGAAACTTGTGATTGATCAACTATTTCTCTGTTGTTACATTGCTAATTGACATTGTATTTTATATGGTTGGAAAGCCTGTTTATTTACCTTAATGATGTTGCAGTGGCCATTCTAGAGTTTGTTGGGGCCCTGGACAAAAATTAAAAGGGGACCCCTCAATCCAGCATTAATCAGAACTATATTATAAATAACCTGACACCAACAAAAAATGCAAAATGTATGCATGTTATAATTTCAAATTTTAATATGAGAGTTATTTTCAAGATATGAATTTAAATAACATTTTAAAACATTTAAAGGCAATGTTTTTTTCTTAGGATGAAAATTGTTAATGTTATTCATTGTAAAGGCAAATAAACTGCCTCTCCAACCATTTAATAAAACAATGTCAATTAGCATCATAACAACAGAGAAATAATGTTTCCTTGATCAGCATAACAGTACGTACATTTCACTGAGAAAAATCTTATTCCTTTCAAGAAATAAATGCAAAAATCACGGTATTGAATTTTATACATATTACGGCATTTTTCCATTTAAAAAACTGTGCCAGAGTAGGGAAATGTATTTTTTCAAGAGAAAAAATGTAAAAAATATAATTTTTTCCTGATTAACTTATTTACGGTGATTCAGTGTTATATAAACAGTATCAAACTGTTTTGGAAATTTACAGATTTTTAATGTCATGGTTGACAGTTTTTCACCGCAAAATTTACGAACATTTCTTACAGTGCATGTAGCAATGACAGGTGGCTGCAAATGCACCGATGCAACCAGATATATCCCGAGTTGCATCATTCATCTAGTGTCAGTCATGATGCCACCCAGCAATCCAAAGCACAGATGATCACATTTAGTGAAAAATCATCAAAATATGAAGGGTGTGACAGGGAAGCAACCCAGAAAAGAAATAGCAACACATTCCATACTGACAAGGTTGACTCAGACACACAAACAGCTGAACACACCCTTACAAGTGGAGCAGATACTGTACGTGACCTGATTTTTTTTTCTTTTACAGATGCTCAACTTGAAAATGTAGAGTGAATACAGAATAAAAGTGAGGCACAGAATGAAAAAAAGAAAACAAAAAATCTGCTGGCACACTGTCTGACAGCAAAAACCAGCGTTCAACAGCAGAGTGGTTTTCCAAACCAGTAGATCTTCTGCTGGCCCATCTTTAAAAACCACAAAACAAATGAAAAATGGCCCGCAGCACAGAAAAGCTTATGATTACAACCTATACACGGACAGATGGCGCAGCCGGCGTCCGTGTTTGCAATTTTGTTCACATCAGCAGGAAGGCTGCGCGCAATGGCAACTGGATATTGCGCTTAGATTATAGGGATGAAGCTGAACGGTTGCAAATTTGCCCGCCAGACTGTCCAGATCTAAAAGTCGGCACTTATAAAGGCTTGAGTGTTATTATATTATTGGAAAATGTCAGTTTTTGTCTCTTCCCGTCGCTTTTTTTGCGTCATTTCTTAGTCTGTCTTTGTTAAAACGGTCTTTGTCTCATCTTGTTTTAACCTTCTGTGCTCTTCTCTTAGAAAAGCCTGCTGTGTTATTATGTTGTGATGGCAGAGCTCTGTGTATATCTGGCTGGGCTGCATGTAAAGTATAGGTCACTTGTCCCAGAATTCCTGTGGCTGGGGCCTTGGATCCCTGCGACACTTTGTTCTCCTCACTGTGGGTGCCGTGGTTTTCCTGACCTCGTCCACCATCTCCTCTTCCACCTCTCTGACCACGCACCAGTTTGTACACATAAACACACACACATAAGGTTAGCACGGGCTGCCAAGGCTAAATCAGTGTGCTACTGGTTTGTGTGTCTGGGATGTGTCATTTTGTCCCAACAAAGAAGTTTCCTTTTGATTCTCACAGAGGAGATCATCACTTTTTATTTTATTTTATAAGCCTAAAATGATCATAAAAGGCTCAGCAAAGTTCATCTGATTAGGTAGTAAGACAAGTTACGCACCAAAAGTGATAAATGTGCAGCTCAGTGCGAGAAGCTTCACCATCAGTCAGACAGCAACACTTCAGCAGTGAAAAAAACGTTCCAGTCCCTGAAAAAACAATAAAGTCCAGACTTCACAGCTTCACTTTTATTTCATTACAAAGGGCTCCCATTAAAGCAACATTGGGAGATTTAATGGCCGTGTAGAACACACCCTCCCTACGTTCTCTTCAAAGAGCACGCTCCTCTGCGGCTCGGATTTTGACACAAAAAAAAAGTTCCTACAAACTTGTCGTCTAAGTTACGTAAGGGTATCGTTAGCTGTCGACCCACGGTGATCGCCAGCAGGCTGGGTGTTGTTTTAACATGGAAGTAATTACCCCTCCTCCCCCCATCTCCCCTCTATTTCTTCTCTGCTTTGCTCTTTAGGGAGATTTTGATTAAATGAGTGCAAAGTATACTAGACACTAAGTGTTTCACTGGCCTGTCCCGGAGCCTCGAGCTGTGAAGAGCCTGCGGTTCCTCTTGGAGCCGCCGCTCAGCCACGTCCAGCATGATGTGTTTTGTTATGTTATTACTCCCATTACCCAAACCAAGTGTTTTAGGAAAGAGAGACCGTTTGGAGGGCGAGCTGCTAACATATTGTGTTACGGAGGGATCACTTCTTGCTGTCCAAGCAGTAGTTGTGTGATTGAGTAATTTGTGCAGATAAAGCAGAGCAGCAGAAGACAGAAGGCAGCTGGAGGTGATGGTCTGTCCTGGAACATGTGCTAGACAGAGGGGGGGAATCTCAAGGAAATGAGGGAAAAGTTTATTGAAGTTCTAAAAAAGATTAGAAAGACACTGATAGTTTAGCAAAAAAGCATTTTTTTTCTACAATAGTATAGCTTATCTATTAAAATTACAACCTGATATATTAGAATGAATTAGAATTAGAATTTCAGGGTTTTCTTTGTCAAGTTGTTCCTTTTTCTCATGGTGGCTGTGGATCAGTGGGTTGTCTTGCAAAGCTGGCAGTTTGATCCACATGCTGAAGTGTCCTTTTGCAAGACACTGAACCCGAGGTTGTTCCTGATGACAGACAGGCACCTTGCATGGCAGCTCCATCAGCTTTGGTGTGTGACTTGAGTATGTGTGAATGGGTGACTGGAAAAGAGTACCGCTAAGATAGGAAAGTGTTACACTGGGATTAAAAAAAAAAAAAAAAGTAAAAATGTTGAAAATTCAGAGGCAAGGGTGCTACGAATATACAATTAAAAATGGTGTAAAATATCTGTAAAATAGTGATATTTTTGCAGATTTAAATACAATAAAACAGTGTAATTTTACAGTCACACATTATAAAAGAATGAATTACTATTGGAAAAACAATATTATATATAATAATTGACATTATTTGCAGTTTTGGTCTTTTTTACAGTCAACATATATATTAATATTATTAATTTTTTAATCTGGATTCTGCCAAAACAGGAAAATCTGTAAATTAATAAAAAAAACAAAAACATTTTTAAATCCCTAATATACACAATTTTCTTTAAAATAACAGCAAATATAATAGCAAATATTATAATATTTTTACTGATTTAAATAAAGTAAAAAATAGTATAAGTTTACGGTCAAACATTGTAAAAAACAACAACAACAACAAAATACCATTCATAAAAACAGAGCTTTTTGATGTGGACATTATTTACAGTTTTGGCCTGTTCTTTTATAGTTCGCGTGTAAATGAACACATTTTTTACAGTGTAAATCATTTACCATTTCCACTGTTTGAGGTGGAAGTTTGGCTGGAATAAAAAATGCTGAATAATGCAAGCAGACTGGCCTCAAGAAATGCTTTTGTCTTATTCCTACAGTAAAAGCGGGGCAGTGGGACAGGCCATGATTAACCCCCCACCCACCCCTCTGTGCCTCAATCTGAGATTTACCAAATCTCACATGCACGAAACACATGAATAACAACAGCATCAAACTTGGGTTTAATACCTGCTGACACTGGGGATAAAGTACACAGATTGTCCTTAAAGTATTATCACTAAAATGTTTGTGTCTTTTCTTTTCTTTGACTTTTTGAGCCATGCTAGCGGCCAACCAGGCTCTAGAGATAGCAGTGTGGTCTGGTCTATATTTGGTTCCAACACAATGAATCCCTTTGCCTTTGCTGATCCCCTGACTTTTCCTCGTGTGTCATTTTGATGTTAACATTTGTGGTTCTGGGTGAAATGTCTTAGCAGCTTCTAAAAATGTAATGGCTTTGGTGATCTCCTGACTTTTCATGTTGCACCGTCATCATGACAGAAATGTCAATACTTTGCTGTAAAACTTGCAAAAGTAACAGCATCCTCATCCGCCTGAACTCTACGTTATGTTCTAATTTGCAAAAGTTTGCTTTGCATGCTAAACTAAGCCAGTGAACATGTTGGCATTAGCATAGCATTTAGCTCTTCCTCTGGAGAGACTACTTATTTGTAGCATTTGTTTGTTTGTAACAGTTGTTTCTATTCTATCTATTCTATTAAAACTCTAGCTATGACAGCATTTTAATAATCCAAAACATCTACAGTTGCAATTAGAGATGTGTCTGGTGACTGTGTTTTCCTTCTGGATTAGCCTCTGTATTTGGCACAGATGGATTAATGTTGTTGTGACAGAGTGAGGGGAATCTGGAGCGGTACCCAAAGTCACCTTGGCTCATTATGGTGTGTGACTGCTTCTGGGGGTTGCTTGAAGAATGAATGATTCTGACTTCTCAGATTCTCCTTTGTGATAGTTCGGCCTTGGCAGTGTCCCCCTTCAACTCCGTGCCCTTGCGGACACACCCACCCTGGAGCTCCTGTGCGCATGCTGCCTCAGAACAGAGTAAATATAGCAAGGTTATATTTATGCTGTGAGTCCATCCGACAGGCCGTCTCTCTGTTTCCGACTAAAAGGAGGGACAGACAGAGAGCAGCAGCAGGTCTTGTGATCTGCGGCCTGAGCTGGCCAGAGAGTGTCGTCAAGCATTTTGAATGGATGGCCGAGTGTGTGTCTGTGTGTGTGTGTGTGTGTGTGTGTGTCGGGGGGCATTTGGCAGCACACCAGACCCCAAGCTAGGTCAAATCCACCAATACCACTGAGCCGCTAAATGCCGGTGCATGACTCTGATCTCATTCACCTATTCATACATGAGCAGCTTTAGCAAGAAGCTGCAAAACTCCGAGCGGATTGTTGCAACATAATGATGTAAGTTGCTTTTTATGAGTTGTCCCTGGGATGGCTGCTCGCACCTGCTATCAACTTGTGACTGTACTCATAAACATCAATGCCAGTGGCGTGCAGATATATTGCTGTGCACCTGGTCTCCAACTCAGCAGGGTTTCCCGTTACACAGCAGAGTGGGTCAATTTTGACGTAGGCTGCTCTCTGCAGCGTTACCATAGATCACGGCATGGGCGCAAGATTGATCTGTTCTCGAGATGTACAACACGGAATCAGCACATATCAGCCATGTGCATAAATGTACATGTGTTAATCATATATTTGGGAATAACTCAAACATACAGAGACTCAATTTAAGCAATAGTCACGTGTCACATTTCTCACAGATGGTATTTAAATGCACTAAAATCGGCCTTTCTTACTCTGTGTTCCGCTTTGGTTTTGGTTTCATGTTCTGCAGCCTTTATTACCATTTAATACCCTTAACAGCTTTGTAATGCCGAAAGCAAAGCCACACTGTGGATGTCTCTCGCTCTTTTCACAGACCACTTGTGTTCAGATCCCTGCCCCGTAAACTGGCTTTATTGTACAGGCTCAAATTGTTTTAAAGAAGGGTGTGAAGCATAGATATGGAAAGGGGGAATTACAAAAAGTGAGCTCAAAGGCTACTGTCATTCATGTGGGTGTTTTGTATATGTACATCACTGCAAAGGACACTTCACATGCTATTTCATCACTTACTTAGGTATAAATTAAATGTTTTACAGTACTAATTTACTTGTTTTTGTGTATCTGGTTTACTTTTGTTCAGTTCAGCTAAATTAAATGCATTACCTTACTTCACATTCCTTTTATGCATTATTAATTGTATTAAAACGATTTCATTCTTTTTCTCTGCATAGCTCGATGACTGTGCACTTCAGCTCTCCCACAATGGAACCTATCTGGATCTGGAGTCCTCTCTGGCTGAGCAAAGGGACGAGCTGGAGGGCTTTCAGCAGGATGACACAGGGTGAGACAGAATTACATTCATACCCTTTATAGAAAACAGACTTATCTTCTCTCACTCATGACCAATCAAAATATACCCAAATAAGACAAAATGATGAGCTCTGTTGCTCTCCCTCGCACACATATTTTCTGCATTTCTTCATTCTTATAAAATGGGACGAATCGCAAGCTGCTGGATGTGGATTTCTTGGAAGTACAAGTTCATGGAAAGTATGAAGCGCTCTGGAAAGCAGGACAGATGTGCCCTGCCTGCAGCAGCAACAGCTCTTCCCTTGCTGTATTTTTTGTAATAATTGATATTCTGCTAATCTGTGTGGTGAAATTGCACATGCAGTTCACACTAAGGCTGAACAATTAATTGATTTCAATTCGAAATTGCACTTTGAAACAGTGCAATTAACAGACTGCACAGGCTTTTTAATTTAACCTGATTGCAGAATGTGCAATACTAATTCTGCTTCCGAGCAAGGAGTCACAAACCTGTTTCAGTGTCTTATTTTCTCAATAAATTTATTTTTATTTTTTATCATTATTACTTTATTTAGTTGATTTAACACAGTCACAGCTTTTGCCGTAATTGTTTTATCTACTATCCCATGAAATAAATATGTCTCATCCCTAGGTGATACTGTGATGGAGTCTTGTAGTGATCCACCACATTTTCACTCTATGATGCAATAAATATTGAACTAAAGCTTTTTGAAAAATACCACACATTACAATATGTATTAGAAAAATTGCGTTTAGATATTTTCCCCAAATCGTTCAGCCCTAGTTCACACACTAGTCAACTCGCAAATGAAAAAGCATGATTCATTTGTAATGGGAAACCTTTTCAGTCCGTTAAACCTCTCAGCAGTCTTGATGTCTTTCTTTAGGTGAACAACAAAAGTGTAAATCTGCTTCTAGAGCTGAAAATTGAGCTGAATTTTAGACATGGCAAACCATGTCTGATTCATTATTCTGTGTCAGTATGTCAGTGCATTACAGTAAACGTTCCCTGGATCTCCTGGAAATCCATAATTTTTGCATTGTAGCTCCTGTATATCTCTCCGCTGACGGTAATGTTTTATTTTTAAAAAGTGTATTAATTTTTCTGTATTAGTGGAAATGGTTTGCATTTCTTATACATGGTAGCCTTAAACACAGTGAGAGGCTAGCATATTAGCCACAACTATTAAAATTCAACATCTTCATAAAAGTTTATGGCTGTATTGTTACCAAAATTAAGCTATTGTGACATTTACACTTATCATGTCTTTAGTAACTACTGCGGTTAGCGGTACAAATTCTAGCTAGTTAATATAATTAGCCTTAGCAGGTTCTTTTTGCATTCAGGTATGTAATGTTAATGCTAACTAGCAAGAAAGCGAATTAAATTAGGTAACCACACATTTACTGTAGCTAACACACCAAATAACATTTACTAATGCTACAAAACATGACTGAGAAGTTATGTAGTAAGTTACTGAAAATAAATGACCACAAAATGTAGCTTACATTGTTTTTAAAGCTGTTATTTTGACACAACTTTACACTTGCAACTACTATGGCTAGCAACACTGATTCTTGCTAATTAGCATAGTTAACCTTAGCAGGTTCACATAACCATCAGGTTGGCAATGCTAATGCTAACTAGCAGAAAAGCTAGTTAAACATTAGGAAACCATACAAATATTGTAGCTAACACACTGAAACAAAATTAGGGGTTACAAAAGAGTTGGGCTCACTATAACTAACACCATATCTGCTTACTAACTGTTGCTTTCACAAAAAGCTCACTGGAGGTAGCATAGTTAGCCTCGGCAGCTTCTATATGCTTTCAGGTCTGTAACCTTAATGCTAACTAGCCAGAAAGCTACTTAAATAAGAAAACCATACAGTTAGCTTACAGAAAAAATAAAATGGAGTGATATTATGAAACGTGACTGAGAAGTTATACAATAAGTTGCTGAAAATAAATTTCCCGGAAATGTTGCCCACATTTGTTTCCACAATTATGCTTTTGTGACGTGACTGTAAACCTTCTGCTTTCAGTTAGTAAAGTTAATGCTAACTTGCAAGACACCTAGTTAAATTAGGACAAGATATAATTAGCTAGAGACCAAATTAAGTTTAACAATGTTACAAAACAAGTTAGCCTACTATACCTAACATTACTGACTTCATGGTTGCTAGCTAACTGTTGCTTAAGTGCTGTACTTTAACAAAGAGCCACTGTTGCTGCAAGTGTTGTTAGCTAATTAGCTGTATAGCAAACAGGGGAACATCACAGCTTCAGAATGCACTTTGTTGTCAGCTGAAAGCCCTTTATGTACACAAAGCACGGCCAGATAGAGTGCACACCAAGAAGGCAGCTGTTAACTGGCTGCATATGCATGTGTGTGTGACAGTGTGTGTTTGTGGCGAGTCGTGGTATGTTGATCTGTTTGGGACAGGGGGCGGCAGCGTGATAAGTGATGGACAGAGCCGAGATGTTCTCCGTGTCTGTTTGTATGTGTGCTTGTTTCCATGTGTACATTTATTTGTTTGTCCCTTGGTGAGCCATGGGACAGATGATAGACAGGTGAATAAAGGTGTGTGTGTGTGTTTCTGAAGTGGCTGAGATGTAGAGGAACTGGTTGGATTGGATGGGCTTGTCTGTTGTTCTGTGAAACTGCGGCTTTTTACAAAGGACATCCTGAATTGACAGTCGGAAATGAATCAGATATTTGGCTTGGGTTTGACCCCCTTTTGATAAAACATCACAAAGGTTGAGGATGGATGCTTTTTACTAAAGTCCTGCCTTCCCTCAGTTGGATGAGCACTGTTTATATAGTGTCAAAAATGAATAGACAAATCAAAATTTCAGCCTCCACACCACTTATTTTACTTATGCTTTAAAGTCAGGTAGCCCTAATGTCTTAACAGCATCTCAGAAGCAAAGCATCAAGTTGAATGTGTGAATTTTGTCCACCAATTGCAATAGCCATATTCTTTATTTAGACAACTTATAATTAAATTTTTTACTTCTCTAATATCACAATAATAAGTAAAATTTTGCATTGACTGTACGCAAGACCATTACATATGCTGGTCAAATGTGAAATAGACTATGTTTTTAGAGCATACATATGTTTCAAGGTTAATTCTTCTAGTTTTTGCTGAAAAACAGAATCTGAAAACTGATTTTTTTTTTCTTCTTTTACTGAAAATAAAGAGCACATTAGTATAAATGGATTTTCTCACAGAATTTATGTTCCCACACATCAAGAATGTGTTGTGATTCCAGCTGTGGCAAGACGCTGCTCACCACAGTTGACAGTAAACAAAGTCCTCTGGTGACAAGGATAGCTCAGCTTCCAAAGAAAGAAAGTGAAGAGAAAGTGGGAGGAAAATGGCTGTAGACAGTGACACACATTAGTCTCCCTCTGAACCCTTTTGACCTTTGTAACACTCAAAATATAGTAGACAGAATTCAGAAATATATTAAATAAGATAAGATAAGATAAACTTTGCTGATCCCTCACCGGGGAAATTCACAAATACTCACACTTGCTTCCTTATTTAAGTTATTCACCAGTATGACCCTAAACACACCATTAGGTCTCCACAGATATGGATGATGGGGCCTGATTTTTGTCCCCCCAGTTCTCTGACAAAACATGTTCTGAGTTGTTGCTTTACACAATACATTATCAGACACTGAAGAAAAAATGAATTTGTTCTGTCAACATCTCAACAGATTGTGTTAACATTTTGCTCTATTTCCGAGCAAAGCTGATAACAGTGGGATAAGATGCCAGCTGCTCTCTTGTTTGGGTGTGTGTTTTCTTTAGCACATGTTATCCATAACATGTATATGGGCTGTCAGAGCAGTGCTTTCCCTGCTTGGTTTGGATGGTATCAGTATGTTAGTGATTGAAGCCACTGATGAGTTCCAGATTGGAGGATAAGGGCTAAGGATAGGAGAGAGAGAGTTTGAGTTGTGCTCAAAACGCCATCATACTTCACCTTGATGTTTATGTGTACGCAGTGTTTTGTTGCTGGAAACGTGGTGTGTATGAATGTGCTCATTGGCATGATGGCATGTGGAGGTGTGTGTTGGTGTAAATGTGTGTTGTGTCTGCTGCAGTGCTGTTGTCTGTCCTCAAGGCTCAGATGTGTATCAGTATGGGGGTACAAATTTAATGCAGGCCTCTGTTTGTCTGCATCACTCCCATCTTGTCAACTGTTTTGCTTGCGCTTCAAATCTCCTTTTTCTTGTCACAAGTAAATGTTAATTCGCTTTGGCTAAGTGAAAATCTTCTTCAGCAACCAGACAATATACTTACCTGAAAATATTTTTGAACCAATAGTAATTCTGTTTTCTTCTGTCTGTCTTAGGTCCAGAGGGAAGAAGCATAGTGTTATTTTACGGACCCAGCTGACCGTTCGTGTGCACGCCTGCATTGGTGAGTACAGTCTGACATGTTTATGTGTGTTTAACACACGTTTCCTCCTGGACGCACACTCACACACGCACAGTCAAACACATCAGCAAGCCTGAGAACACACTGTACCACATGTTCAGATGGCCGTCCTGGGATTTACAAGTGGTGCTTTTCAGACCTGATACCTCCCACTCAGAAACAGATTTGATTAGTGTGTGAAAATTTCTCTAAATTTAATCTAGTACTTTCATCACGTCAATAATTGCGTTGAATGTGTGTCGGGAGCTTTTACATGTTGTAAGAGAGAGAGAGATAAGTGGCTATCAAGGGATTTCGGTATGTAAGTGTGATCACAGCTCGACTCTGCTGCTACCTTCTGCTGAAGTCTTCACTGTGTGATGCGCTTAACTATTCTCAGTTTGTAATGGTGAAGAGGAGGAAGGAGGAAATACAGAGGGAGGAAAGAGTGACAATCACTGAAGGTTAGTGGGTGGTAAATAAAAAGGAGATAGCAGCACGTAATAAAAAATATGTCCTGATAAGAGTGGGAGAAAGAACCGAATGAGAGCTTTACAAAGGGAAGGGTGGAATTATATGAGATTGAGTCGAAGGGCAACATGGTGTTGCACACAGAGCCAACAAATCTTTTTTATCATGATGGTATAGCATGTTTTTATCTATGTTTGAAGGCCATGTTGGATAAACATCTAAATTGTTTTATGATGAGAATACCGAACAAACGAAATCATTCATGTAGTCCTAGTACGTTATTGAAAGCGTGATCACCTCAGCCAAGAATATCTTGTAGATACACATATATCACATTGCTATATTCACAATACTCATTTTTAATTTTAACTTAATTTAGCTGATGTAACAGAACATAATCTCCCAGCACTTGACCATTCATGTCCTATGAAGTTCTAGAGATGGCAGTGTCAATCTCTCAGTCAGACAGGTGGTCCCACATGAAATATCTCAGTAAAGATAAGTTGGATTTTGCCTGAAAATTTAGTTTACAAAATTTTTGCTCCCCAAATGATGTATCTGTGAGATTGATTGGTGCCCTCCTGAGAATCACTTAGTAAGGTTTTCATCCTCCCATAGGCATTTGACAGTGTAACAAGATACTTACCAACATTTTTGCCCGAGTGGATGTATGTAAGCAGGTGACTTCCTCAGTGGGTGTAGCCATTAGCTAGCTGACTGAGATTCTCTCACAGTATTTTCTAAAATGTCTTTTTGAGCTCACCATGTGTGACAGCTGTAATTAGACTGATTGTTTGATTAGATTTCCTCACTGGTTAATTTCTGCAATAATGACAGGAGATGCTATTAACGCCCGGCCTAAGCATCGGCAAACATTAAAAAAAAAAAACTACAGTTACAATGGGGCAGCTTGGCTGGAAACAGATGGTCGGAAAGCTCACGAGCGACATTTAACATTTGAGGCTCTGCCAAGTTAACAACGTTAGCCCAGTTTTGGGTCCCTGAAGCACCCAAAACTGGGCGGCGATCACCTCGAACACCTGCTAAAAGAGTGTGTTATAACTGCAGGGACCATGTAAACAATGTTTGTTCTTGTCTACCTATGGGTTTTTTTTTTCTCCTTTTGACCAACTGCCCAGTGAAAACTTGTTGGTTGACTAAGACTAGTATTTTTTTTGTTAGTTTTTTATAAGATTATTTTTGGGGGCCTTTTCTGCCTTGATTGAAGGACAGCTGATAGATACAAGGGGTGAGTGGATAGAGAGGGGGAATGACATGCAACAAATCCATGCCATGGATTGGAATCAAACACATGGCGGCTGTGGTTGAGATTTGTGAACCAAGTACATGATAGATTAGTGTCATGGTTTCCTTATCCACCAGTATGCAAGGGTCCTCTATGGTCTGAGTGACATAATTTTCACCATTAGAGGGTGCATGTATGTGAGGCTTTGAGAGTAAGTGTTTATATTCTACAATTTGTAGTGATATAGTGGACATGTCTGTGTGTCCTCTATGCTATAAGGGCACCAACTGTGCATGTGCTGGAAAAAGTCATGGAACACATGCATGGAATATGTACATACTGATCTACTGTGCATGTATGAAATGTGACTAAATAGAACAACTATGTGTCCGTGTGTGCATCCGCAAGGGAGTATAATTCCTTTTAAAGAATCCTCTCACTGACTAATGTTTGCTTGACTATTAGGGAGCAGCCCTACTGAACACACAACAAATATGACAAATAATTCAGTATCCATTCTCTCCAGAGTAGCAGGGAACTCTCAGCATGGTTTATTCCGTTCATTCAGATTAGATACTAGAATTAAGTCTTATAATGGTAGTGAAAACCCAGTTAAAACTATCTCACTCTTTCTTACTTTCTGTGCTTGGGCTGTATGCTTCTCACTGCTTTCCTCCATGACTTGTCTACATGGTCAGCATTCTCCATGCCAGTGATAGCAGCGCTAATTCTGGATCTGAGGATCAGTGCCTCTGATTGGTTGAGAATGTGATGAGGTGAAAGTTCACTCTGAGTGGAGCTCAGAGTGTTAAAGAGAGAAAACGTGCATATACAAAAACAGAATCTGTTATTATATTTATGGTGTATATTTCTCTCTTTCTCTCTTTCTTTCTTTTTTCTTTTTTCTTTTTGTTTCTTTTTTTCTTTTCTTTTTTTTTCTCACAAAACTGAACTTGCTTGCTCACAGTGCAGTAATAAAAACAATCAAACATAGTTTATCAGGTCACACAATGAATATTAAGTTAACAGTTAATTTCAAACTATAATGAAACCACTTGGTTTGCAACAGGATCTTATATCAGTAGCAGGTTTTGCTAAATTTGATAACCAATTAGAATAAATTAATCAATATTTTTTGCAATAAATCACTGTTTCTATTGTTGCATTGTCTGTTGTGTCTACTGTCTCTAGACCTCCTGAACTTGCTCTATATTCCCCACCTTTAGTAGATTACGATGGACATATGGCTCCTGTCATCTCTAGAATGAGGGCTCTCTTAAGTCCCTGTGTCGGGGGTGTTTGAAACAGACGTGCTCTGCTCTGAAACGGATGAGAACTGACCCGGATCTGAAGCCACCTGCTGCAAACAGACATATTGTATGCATACTCATGTGAACATGCTACCTTTTTCTCGTCATCCTCTAATGAACGGAGTGTGAAGTGGTGTAAGCTAAATCTTTCTCTCAAGCCCATAGACACATGTGATACACACATCACCACACACACATACACAAACTCTTAGAAGGAATCTTCCCATGGCTTGAAGAAAACCAGTGCTGGGCTAAATTTTCCTCTTCCTTTCAGCATAATATGAAAAACTGTTTTTTATTAGCAAAAGAGAGAAAAAGCTCTATCATCACCAAATAAGATTTCCTTTTGAAGGGCATGAGTGACTTTTGACCAGTGCCAAGGCATGATGATAGAGTTTGCTCTCTATATTGACCGCAATCCAGATTTCATCCAGCATGGCACAGATGCTGGGCAGAAACCAACTCTTTATTGGAGTTGGTATTCCAAAGTGACAGTGTGTAATTCTGCTGAATTAAATGGACATATAATCAGATAGCTAAAGCTAGTCAGAGCTATCCATTAACTTTAGAGATCTACTGATCGTCCCCCTCTTAGAGTTGCTTCAGCTGTCCACCCATCTACCAGTTTAATGTCTGCTAATCCTCCTGGGCCTTGACCTTCAAATCGCATGAGTAGTGGTCAGCATACTATCAACCAAATGAAAAGTCTGTCACATTCAAGGATGCACATTGCGTGGAGAATTAAAAGTCTGTGACTCACAAGTAGTTGGTCAGCGTAGTAGGATTGTGTGATGTGTGTTTGAATTAAGTGTATGGATTGCTAAATTGTTTCCTGGTTAAAATCCAGGAAAGGATCAATTCCTTACAGAGTTCCCTAATCTTACAGGCTTCATCAGCTTTCAGGTTTGATTGGCAAAGATCAGGATTTCATAGTATTAAGGTCAAATCGTTGGGTTTGCAACCTTCTTCAATCATCTATTGATCTTCTTTCCAGGCCACAGGGGTGAGGAAAAATGAGCATGAGACTATGTGAAATGCAGCTTTCCTGGGCATTTCTTGGCACCGCTGTGGAAAGATGAAATTACATGCAGGCTTGCCAACTTTGGATTAAGGAAACTCTGTGATGCGTGTAAGAGTGAGTGAGGGTGTGACAATGTTTGGGAGTTAATGAGTTTTTCTGTTGCATATGAAAAGGGAAAAGGAGGGCATATTGGCATGGTCAGCAAAGCAGTGACTTTGACTGCTGGTGTAAGCACTACTCTGCACACAATGTGTCCGCTCTGTTGAGGCCCTTGTGGCACTTTAATGATCCAGGTCTTCTCAACACTCAGTGCCTGAACCCCACCAGGACATCCGGTTGTTTTCTCTTATCTTGTGCAGGTGTCCTGATTGTCTTAAGCTTTAAACTAACAAAGTGTGAACCTCATCAGTTTTCTTATCTATTTCTATAAGTCTCTTCTATTTGTTCTTTTGTCTTTCAGTATCCACTTGTGTGCCCTTTCACCCAAACTCCTTCTCTCTGTTGAGCCATCCCACAGTCCCATCAGAGTGCCAATCAGAGTCCCTTGTTTAAGGGATAATTTTAGCTGTCTCTGTCGCAGTAGAGTTGTTGTGGATCGTGGGTGACGGGTGCCGAGAGGTGGTTCAGGGGTGGGGGTGAAGTGAAGGTGTTATCTTTAGAAAGTGTTGACAGCACAGAAACATGTGAGGGAGGCAGCACAGCGCTGAACCTGTACTGGCTAAATGTGAGTGTTAGAGGAAGCAAGAGAGGCAAAAAGGGTTGACTCAGAAAGATCAAGGAGAACTAGAAGATATAAAAGCTGATAAGCAGTATGGGAAAGGATGTGAACTTTACCTTTTGTTGTATTATTAGATGCTTTTCTTAAAACTGTACTAAGCAAGAGTTTTATGCAAAAAGACTGGAAGTCTGTAGCTCAGCTAACAGCATCAGTGGCACCTGGAGGCATCATTGCTCATTACATCCCACATGAAAGTGCCAAAACAATTATTATAATTGTATGGTGTACAGTAGTTTGTTGTTATTATATGGCCATGTGACGTGTTGAAGGCTGTCATAGAGAGGGAAATAGTGGAACTATAGACTCCAACATGAGGAGGGCATTTACAAATGTGACACTGTTCTGTCATAATTTTTTAGGTTTTACATGAATTATGGCTGTTTACTGTTTATGTTGAGTTTCTTCGTGCACCTCAAACAATAGTGATTGAAACGGAGGGGATCCTGTTGGAGTTAAAGCCTGAAATTACTGCAATGCAGAAAAGAGAGAGGCTGTCAGGACCGATTTAGCCTGTTTACTAATTGGTAGAGGTATAAATACAAGAAAATGTGGCTACATTGGCAGAATAATTGCTATTACGTTATGAGCAAGCCAGATAAGATTACACCCAACTACATATTGCATATTGCTTCACACAAGCATTATCTCTGCGCAAATCAATATACTGTCAAAATATGGCATATTACTACCGGGCAGACCAGTTATGGTTGTTGTTGCATTGCAAGTAGTTACTTTTCTGGGCAGTGGCTCATCATGTTACAGGTTATAGGTGTAGGTGCACGGCTAGACTGTAGCTATGGCAAAGATTCAACCAGCAGTATGAGTTCCAAGTAGTTCCAGTAGTTGTGATGTACTGATTTTAGGACTTTCGGTACGTTTTGAGGCAATACATAAAGTAAAATTCAGCTACCAAAAGGAAAAATAAAGAAACTATTATGGGGAAAGGAAGTTGTAGCAGCAGTGTTTTGCAATGGTCCACCATATGGTATTATAGGTAACCTGCTGATAAATGAAGCAGCATTGCATTCAGATTGAGGAACAGCCACAGAGTGAATCAGCTGTAGGTCCATCATAACCATTTTCTAGTGTTCCTGACTATGTTAAATACGGAGTCCTTTTCAGCAGTTTGAACTGACAAGAGATTAGTTTTATTGTAAACAATTTTAACACGTCTAAAATTAACAAATACATTTTTAAACACAATTCATTTTCGGTTGTGTATTAAGTCTTACTGATAGACATGAGCTCTGCCTTGGGGGCCCAGATTTATGAGCAATGCCACTGTATACGTCTACCACACATTTGTAAAAAAACAACAAAAAAAACATATACACATTTGATGCAATTGTTTTAAAGCATTTCAAATGTGAAAAGTTGGCAGATTGACCTGAATTTGAAGATATAGAAAATGTCCAAAATGGAAAGTTTTAATCCACTTGGCATCAGGAATGTACTCAGTAAATAATAAAACCACATGTAAAGCTGCACTGACTTAGTATAAACTGTAATTTTGTCATTTGTACAGTGATTAAACTGCACATCACTTAACAGAATGTTTTTAGATTCCCAAAGCTTAAGCTTCCCATGTGGCCTCATTTCCCAGCCTTTCCTGCAGTAATTCAAGTGATCAAATGTAGAGAGGGTATGCTATCTGACAGGTAAAGCTCCCTGTAATGAGTGGTACAGCAGGTGAAACAAAAGAATCGGAGTGGAGAACAAAAGACCTTGCATGTGTTTTGGAGCCTGTTCAATCCCTTGACACTGAGCTCTGGAATTTAGCCCTTTCTCCAAAAATTTGGCGTCTTCACTCTTGGATTTCTTCGCCCCAATTATCCGTCTCTAATCACCCCCTGCCGTACTGTAAAGGAGAGGTTGAGGTGGAGTGAAGTTTGATTTGCTTTGATTTTCCCTGGTTGTGGTGTTACATAACATATCAGTAGACTGTCAAAAACTCAAAGTCAAAGAGTGCATTGCATCAGTCTGGCTGCTTCTCTGTGTGCCTGTTTATTGTTTATTTTCCTGTTCATCACAGGCTTCACAATTCCCAAAACACACTACTTCTGTTTCATTCATTTCTGTTTGAGTTGTTTGTTTTTTCCTGCTTTGACTCGATAAACAAGTGATAATAGGCCTCTATGCAAAAACAAGGATTTTTCGTGACTGTATTTAAATGCTGTGAAGAGAGATTTTGAGGATTTGATGGAATCAGTGAGAGTTAAACAAATCAAAATCTTTGTAAATATCAGCTTACTGACACGGTGGTCTCGAGTGATAAAGG
The DNA here is from genome assembly GCA_900302755.1 of Chromis chromis. NCBI lineage: Eukaryota > Metazoa > Chordata > Actinopteri > Pomacentridae > Chromis > Chromis chromis. The sequence goes on from OMNN01101303.1 coordinate 19,138, forward strand.
AGTGCCCACTTCTCAATGTACCTTTACTGAGAGTGCCGCAGTGGCAGTGACCGTTGTCTGGCCTTAAGATGCTGCAGAAAGAGATGACTACAGCTGGTTGTAACAGCAATTTACTGTGTTGTAGTCCCCCTGCTGTGGGAGATAAGGCCTGGTAATGGCATGGTGTGACAGGGAGATAATGCCTGGTAATGGGTAAGCTGGGAGGGAGCAGGACATCTGCGGCTGGGCAGTTGTCAAAATCCAGGCCCATTATACGGTTTTGCTGGCATTCTGTCCCTTTAATATCTGTGCTGCCCTTTTGCCAACATGCTCTAACTACTTTTTAATCTGGCATTATTTTTTATTTACTCCACTCTACATTGTCCATTTGTCCCCATTAATGTTTCCCAACATCTCCTCACTGGTTTGATTCAAACAGTGTCCACTCCTGTTGCTTAACCCCTGCATTTCTTTCTTTTCCTGGCCTGCATGCTCTGTTCTCTGAATCTATATTTACTCAGCTTAGCTTCATATACTCTTCGTGACTGTTCTGATAGACACCTGTGGCTTTGGCTCAAGGAGATGTGCCTTATGATCTTGTGTTGACTTCTGAGTCAACAAGGATATTTTGCTATGCTTCTGAATTGTTTGCATGGCGTTTGACAAGTTTAGACCTGTCACTCAGAATGTTTTATCTGTGCATAGCCATGATACCTTCCACGCAGATGTGTATTTCTGTGTCCGTATGTCGTTCTTACTGTCTCAGGATTGCTTAACATCAGCAGTTATACTTTCAGGATTCACTCTCATTTCATCTGCGTTTCAGAGAGGGAAAGAAGGAATGAGAAAATCGCTCAAATAGTTTCCCTTCTACCCTCACCAGCAGCTGAGACCCTGAAGAGTGCCCACATGAGTCATGCTTTAGTTGCTGCTGTGGGAGATGGGGAGATGGGCTGATGAGGCATCAGGGAGGGAGGTGTAAAACTGCAGTGGAAGTGTTGAAATAACTTTACAGCAGTAGCTTTTACAATTGTCTCAAACTGTAAATAACAGGCGGTCTGGACTTTTATTTACAGTTTAGGGGTAGATCGTGTTGATTTCTAAAATTGGGACCTCTGAAGCAGCTGCATATACAGATATAGATGCAGACAGAGAAGGAGAGCAATTCTAAACAAAGCTGATTCTTTGTCGCTAATTCCAGCTATACATATTCCACTATTTACACTCATCTGTCAGACTGCGCAGTTCCATAATATCCAGGAAAGCTATGGTTATTTATAGCTTTTAATGGCTTTGCTGTGTGATGCAGTTATACTTTCCAGCTGTTTGTCTCTTTAACCACTCTATTGATCCGTTGCTGTGGTGTGGTGGGTCCTGTCTGTAAGTTGCAACGCTGTGCTTTCTGTGGATGTGGCAGGGTTTTCCCTGGGCTCTAGTTATGCTGACAAACATGAGAAGCCCAACTGTTGCGCTGTGGCACAACATACTGCTGTTTGGGGTTTGCTTTCCCAAGCCTCAGTGGGCTTACTGGAAGAAAGTAAGAAATATATCACTACGTGTGTGTGTGGCTGTACACTCGTGTGTTACGTCTGGGCTTGTTCATATATGCACCCGAGTGTGCCTGCGCAAACCTCTGGCTGGTCTGTTTTAATCATTTTGAAGCTATTACATAATGCAATAAAACATTACAATTACCACAAGCTAAACATCCAGAACTCTGGAGAATCTGCGGGCTTGGCATCTTTTGCTGCCGTGGGGTTTTAGAGATGATGGGTTTAGGGGATGTGTGGAAAGAGACGGAGCGAGGGATGATTTCCAGGGAAATGGTAAATCACTTAGGGAAGGAAACACAAGGGAAAAACAAAGCAAGGAGGAAATGCACCTGCCAGACAGAGCAGAAGGTCCAGCAGCTCTGAAACGTTATGTCATAGCTCAGTGGTCTGCCGACTTACAGGTGAGGAGAGAGAAGGAAGAGAAAAGTAATGCCAAGGTGGCACAGATAGGTTCTCTAGCTTCAACATACACTGTGGCTTTCCTGTTCAGCTTAATAGAGTGATTAATTCGACTGGATTGACTTTGCTTTTAAACCCCCCCTACTGTTTGTAGTTATATCCTGTACCAGTCGTGTCCCAACACAGACGTGCTTTCAGCAGTATTATGCAGGATTTTCCCAGCAGTTTTTCAGCAGGTTGGAAACTCTCTTTATCTCTATCACTCACACACACACACACACCCTGATACTTACTTGACAGACCTTCTATTGTCACCCCCACCATCAGCAGCTGAAACTCTAGGCTAAGAAAAACAGGGGGAACAGAAGTTAAGGCCTCTTCTCTGTATGTAAATCAACCTAATTGTGCTCTAACACCTTTACACAGTAGCTTATGTCATATATCATTGTGTCAGTTGTGTTAGGGACACGCACACACAAGTGCACAACATGCACACACACACAAGGGAGGAGTATAATAACAGGCAAGTGAGGTATGAGTCAGAGCAAGATTTTCACTCAGTTAATCCACTCAGCAAGCAGCCCATATCCTCCAGTATCCTCTCTGTTTACTCGCTCTGACTGCTGTCAGGTTTCACCCTCTGTTTTTACCGTGTTGCCTTTCTCACTCTCTCTGTGTCCTGTGTCGGCCCCCTTTTCCTATATACTAAACAATTTATTTATATGACTGTTTTACACCACCAATTAAATAATATATTGGCTTTTTGGCATTATTAATTTAGCATTATATAACCATCAGCGCTCATTGTAAGGGGCAATGCTACCAAAATTGAGAACACAAAGCTATACAAAGCTCGCATTTCATTTAATCTCTTTGCTTGTCTGTAGTCTTACTTTTGACTCCCACTGTCATTGCACATGCCCAGTGAGTCCAGTCAATTAACAATGACAGCAGCACTGAGCGTGAGAAGTGAGAGAGGGAGTGAAAGAGAGACAGGGAGAAAGCGAATGCGTAAGTGAGTCGGAATAACAAAGGATGGGGGAAGAGCAAGGGAAAACACTGGGCGCTTGTTTCACACGTGCACATTTGTATGTGGGATTGAACACCGCAATATTTCCCACAATCAGCTTTTGTGCCTGGTCGTAAAGAAAAAAAATCAGGTCACACTTTATAAGAATGCACTATTTCAGATAAAGCGCAGTTTCAGAGCAACTAACTGACATCATGTCAGTTGCATGCAACAGTGGGACTAAAGTTGAAAGAAAGAAGTTTAGTGTTAAACAGTTTCACAGCAGTGTTTTCTGGCAGAAAAATGGGAATGTATTAACGGAAAATATGGGGTTAAATAGGAGAAAGATTGGCAGTTACAACAATATTATTACAAAGTTGTTTGTCTTATTTGTTTATGTACTATTGAAACTTTCTTTGTACAACGATTTAGGCCTTGCAACAACACTGTTAAATGACAGCCGGAAATAGCACAAAGAAGATGAGCAGCTAAATTCAAATATTGATGTACATGAGGAGTATTAATGAGTTGTTATTATTATTATTGTAGTAATGGTGGTCTACATGTGTGAATATAGGGCAGTATTGTAGCCACCTGTTGGGCTCAGGCTTGTTATTTCCGTGCCTAAAAGAAGAGCTGGGTATATTTTTGTTTGTCCTGTGAGTAACTATTTATATATGAGAGTATTTGGGCTAATTCGGAGGTACCGGGGGCACGTGAGGGGCACAGGGCACATTCTGGTCTCGCACTGAACAGGCATGAACTGTATTTGCGAGTGTGTGTGTGTATTTTTATGTGTTTGCATGTGTTTATGTGGTAGTTTCCTTCCTGGAGACATCTGCTTTTGAGCTTCGTTCACAGCTGATGTCCTTCATCACGGTTGAAGGTTGCGGCCTGCAGATCTTTTACAGTGCATGTATAGGATTGTATGTATGTTGGAGTGTTGTTGGCAGTGTATTTCTGTGTGTTGCTTAAAATACAGCAGCCATTTCTTTTTTCTTTTTTCTTTTTTACTGAAGATGGATTTATGGGAATCATGTGAGTTTGTTTATTTACTCACAATTGTTTACATTCACAGTGCTTTTGGGTTTAGGCTTTTGCTGTATTGTATCTACTTGTGGATGTGTGAACACACTGTGTATGTGTGTGTTACTGCTGAGCCTAGTCACTGTCTTGGTTTGTTGCTATTCTTTCTTAAACTTTGGAGGTCTCACTCGCTCTTTTCCTCTCTCTCTCTCAGCAACAAACACACACCCTGAGCTCATGGGGCCTCTATCGTCATCTGTACCATCAGCAGTCTCCAGTACTCAAACTGTAGGCCAAGACCAACAGACAAAAAATAGACAGTCGCAAAATAACCGAGTTGTCCTCAGCAATCTGACCTTTGCTGTCTGCCAACTTTTCCTTTTCATTTCACATGACATAAAACTGAAATCATGCATTATTATCCAAATATGAACTTATGGCAGATTGATGGAGTATTTATTCTTTCATGCCACTCCACAGATGTGTGCATACATGGAGAAACTACCACCCAACTATGCCTTTGCACATGCGCACTGAAATAAAATGAGAGAAAACTGCAGGAGCTAAACACAGTGTTAGAAGTTTGTACGCAACAACCATAACTCGTTCTAATCTTGAACTGAATCTCATTTCACCATATTTTCTTAATGAAATATGTGCAAAAGACAATTGCTTTTCACCTGATTTCAAGGTAACGCTGTAACACCTGTAACACTTCCTTGACTGAATGTAAGTCAATAAGGCAGCACACACAAATTGCACTGAATGACCTGAACAAAGATTGAACTTAGTGTCTAGGGTTGTTACAGTACGCTTGATACCCAATGCTCCTATATTTAGCGTGGTACCAGCACAGAGTGGGAAAGACTTCCTGCGATTAACTCTAGCACTCCAGCGTGCCATTACACCTCATCCTCCTCTCACTTCTTTATTTTAGATCCCACTGAAGACCCAGTTTAAAAGTCAACTGACTGAGTGGCCTAGACAGCCGTGTGGGGGCTTTTTTTAAGGGGTGCAACGAAATCCTCCAGAAACACGAGTCAGCGGTTATAACTGGGCTTAAATGCAGGACTACCAGCTGTGCCCCACCCCTCTCTACCCTGACCAACAGACAGTTGTACCATCCTGAAAAATATTACCTCTGGTTGACCTCAGTGCGTGCTAATCTGTAAATATCCTAATAAACTGAAATAATTCCCCCTGATCTAAACACATACAGTAGAACAAGTTTATGTGTATTCTCTGGGTGGAGAGGCTGCGTTTTTATCTGTAGGGTTGAGCTCTGAACCTGCATCTAATGGTTATGGTAGGAGCTGCAGCTTGGGATTCCTTTGCAATGGCTTTAAAAGGCTACTTCATTATTCATTTTCATGATTAATTAATTTATAGATTTTTACATCAGTTACTTATTCCTGATTTTTGACCACCTGAGAAAAAGTGAAAACAAGCTAAGAAGATAACACTGGCATATTATCACCTTAGTTGTTGATACAGAAAAAGCTTGTTAGCATACAGTTTTAAGCATAGAGTGCATCTGGCAGAACAAAATCTAAATTCTTTTGCAATCGGGTTTCTGCCTGAAGAATATACACCAAAGTGAATAACACTGATCATCTCATTACAATACAATGTTCTGATGATGTGGATGTTACTTTGACACGTACCGCCCACCTCAACAGTGTTGCAAACCAAGCACACCCCCCCTGTAGCAACAGCACTCTTGACAGCACCGGCTTCCCCTAGCAGGACAGCACACCCTGCCACATCTCAAAAAATGCTTAAAAATGGTTCGAGAAACAGGAGAAAGTCCACGGTGACCTGGCCTATAAACTCCCCAGATCCTAATTTGATCGAGGGCCAGGTCATTAAGTGGCCACTTGTAGGATGTACAAGAAAAAGCCAAATTCAAGCTCAACCCACAGGACTCAAAGGATCCACTGCCAACATCCCAGCGCAAACCACCACAGAACACCCCCCACATGTACTGTGTTCATGCCCCAACAGGTCAAAGGTGTTTTGGCCTCATGAGGGGGACCTACACAACACTAGGCAGGTGGTTTTACTACTGTGACTGATCAGTAGATCAAAATTCTGTCTCCTTTCAGTTCTGTTTATCAATTCCTGAGGACCCTATCTGGTTCTTTAGCTACTACACGCTCTACTGTGTGCACTAACTTGTCGCTAAATATCTTTGCGTAGTATTTAGTGCTCTGCAGGAAACTCACAGTGAACTTTTAGAGCTTTATTGGTTTTTAAAAAACGTCTACTGTGGCCAAAAACAGTGCTAGAAGATAGGTGATGGTGAACCCAGTCAGTAACATTGTGGGCTGGAAAACCACAGCTGTTAGTCACCAATAGAGATTGTAAATGCTTATAAATGACTTTGAAATGCTCGTATCCTAAATGCCAAACAGATTCTTAAGATTATCTTAGTCTGACTTTACATATTTCTTTCTTGTCAGCCTGCACAATCTCCTCTTCATAGCACTGTTTCTAACTAGGTTGCCTTTAAGAAACATCTGCTGAGCTAGCTGCCTATCGTTAAATCTGAGGATTAAGCATAGTAGTAGTAGATTGTTGATGCCCTTTGCTAAGGCCACCGAAGCAGAATTAGACTGCAGTCACATGTGGACTCTCGAATTTTTCACTTGGTGCAACAAGTGCAACAAAATACCGTGCGGTTCTGAGTGTAATTGCTGTGGATTAGGCCTTGTGCAGCCTGAGTTGGCCTGTGTGTTTTTCTGTTTGGAGATGTGTAGATGGTGCAGTAAATGTTGAGGGATTATTCAAAGCTGATGGGTCACAGCACTAATCTCATTATGGCAGGAAGAGAAGGAGGGATCTGACCAATCCTAAACAACTTAGTAGACAGCCTGGGCACCGGGGGAATCCCTGTTTCACTTCAGACGACACACCCACACACACATGCACACGTGGGATAATTCACATACAGGCTCTTCCATTACATTATAACCTAAAACAAATGCATAGGGTTAGTTCATTTATTATTTGCAAAGTCATTTTAAGGGGCATTTTAATAGTTTTTAAGCTTTAGAACGTAGTTTTTATGGAGGAATTTTGCACATGAATTGAATGATAAACAAACAGAAGAACTGTGAATGACACAGTAGAAATAATGATATCTTTTCATATCTGTTAGGCCCTCATTTGTGGTTTAGAATGTCATAAATCATGTTTAGGATGTCATAAAGCATATTCTGTAAACCAAACTTCAAGAGTAACTTGACGACAGTGAAGAAATTATTCCTTCTATAAACCCAATTGCAGTAGTACCCCAGCATACTAGGACTTCTTATGGACTATATAGTTATGAAGTGTACACACTTGGTTGAGAGTTTGTCGCATTTGAGAGTTGTTAAACATTATTAAGGGCAGATGGAACAAAGAGTTTCATCCATATCATAATAAATTGAAAACAGACGTTACTGCATCGCAAGAAAGTGGAAATAACTCATTCTGCTGGTCGACTTTCCCCTTACGTTCAGAAAATTAAGATTTAATATGGAACATGGAGTTAAATGACTCGTTAAGGCTGACATGTTGCAGTGCATGTGAGGTCATGGTGAAACAGTGTGGACAAGAACTGTGAGTCCTCCAAAACAAAACAGTAAAACTCCAAGCGAACCTATAAATGAATTGTGCCTTTCTGCCTTTTCTTCATCTGTCTGTCGGCACTCAGCAAACACAGTGACTGGCTTACACATGGGCGCCCGCACACACACTTATACACACACTACACAAGCACACATGCACACACACACTACACAAGCACACATGCACAAGCCGCAATGACACATCACAATGTTTTAGCTTTTCTGGTGACAATAATAAAACCGAGGGCCAGGAAAAAGGAGAATGGCCACTAAAAGACACGTGGACAGACAAGCCTCCCCCTGTTGCTCTCCTTCCTTTTCACCTTTTCCTACATCTGTCTGTTAGACCAGTGAAGGGCATCCAATTTAAATGTGTTATCCTCATAGTTTTGTGTTTTTCTGTTTCATTTATTCTTCCATTAGAGATATACAGGCACTGAAACAGTGTTGTTTGGCCAAGATGGCTGAAAGTGAGAGTGATTTGTGTTTGAATTGTTTCCAGCTTGTTTCAGCAGTGTTAAGACAGCTGGAGCCCCTTGTGCCAATAAGAAAATGGTCTCTTGATTATTTAGCATGTCAAACTCTATTGGCTCTGGAGTAGAAGGGTAATTATGTTGACAAGACTTTGTTAGCAGCTATCAGGTGATTAAAGGGGATTGCCATGACAACATTAATGCCATAATAGGTTTGTAGTGTGAGGGTGTTGTTTCACCTGTGCACAAACATCTGAAACACCTGAACTGAAGAATTCTTTGAGTGTTTTGGTGTGAAGGAAATCTGTGAAAGACTGGATATGACTTTGGAAACAAGATTACCTTACAGCTACTTTTACATCTGCTGCATCCAAAGCAAGTGACCAGGATGAACGAGGCCAAGTTTAAGCCTTATCACTGCTGCTGACATGCTCCTGATGCACAGCAGACGTTTGGTAAAGGTTACTCTGACAGCCACACTCACGGCCTGATGAAGAACACAAACGTTGCACGTGACCGTCTGGATCAATCATGACCCTCGAGGGCCAGGTGGAGTGTTTTGTACATCATTAAGTGGCCACTTGATTTCCAGGGAAACCTAGAGAAACGAGATCCAGGAAATCAGACCAAACTGGCTATTTGAAAGTAATTCGAGCTGAGCCGTGTATTAGACTTCTTATGTGTGAATGTTCTTTTCTCTTTACACCCTTCTAACATATTATTTGCAGTTTTCTTGGCTGCGTTTTACTCACTTTTTCCCACGCATTCAGCGTCGTATGCCAGCTGCCTCTTAGTGCTCGTCGTTGGGGGATTTGATGACCTTCCATTACTTGATTATCTCTACTGTACTGACTATCACAGATGTATTTCATGAATGCCACTGCGAATCTTACAGAAACGGTCCTGCAGATGGAGAGACAGACAGGCCTGTAATTCTTCGTCTGTGTGCGGAATGATAATGATTTTGACCCTGGCCTTGGGTTAGCCTTGCCTTGCCTAGCTTAGCAACGTTTACCACTGAGCTCCAGACAGCAGGACAGACTGGACGGCTCCATAGCCAGGCTTGCCAACGCCCGGACCCACATCAGGGGGTGTGCACCCTGTCCTTCCCTGCCCTCCTGTCAGTACCCTTTTACCCAACCCCCCTACTCCTGAGGGACCAGAGGATTTGTCATCAACATGCAAACTCTGGATTTACACAGGTTCCCAAACCCCCTGCTGACACACATTTGAATGCACAACTGTTCACATGCACAAATGGACAGTACGGACACCCAGTTCAACAGACTTTGAGCCTAATGCAGAGCACTTAGGGAAATTATTTCTGTGTCTGATCGTTATACTAGTATTGTATACTATTAAAATACATATATTTGTATATACAGGGGCTGAACAATGGATAAACAAAAACTTATCACTTCAGTAAACCAAGAACATAAAACACACTCTTAAAAATGATCATAGAGTAGAATCAGCATCTTTATTACATATTACATTTGTCACCGACAAATTATGCTTATGAGGTTTGTCGGATAGACACCAAAAGATAAAGAAGATTTGAGCTTTTTTAGCAACGTGTTGTTAAGCAAATTAAAATTCTCATCAAAATATATAAATGTGTGAATATTATACAAAAAAAGATAATGTGACAGTGAGTGTGAAACATACTAAAGAGTCAGGATGTCATAGTTTCATGATGAATCACAACGCTTGATTCCAGAGAAATGTAATTTTGCAAGGATTATTGTAATGTGACTGTGCATTTGAAGGCCCTGCAGGATTATTAAAGAAGTGCATTAATGATGTCTTTGTGTTCAAGGATGGAAATAATAAGGTAGATATCAGTGTCATGGTATATGAGCTTGCAGTCGTTGGTTCTGAGTAGTTTCCGTGTCGTGACCTGAATACCTCAGCCGTTGAAACCCAGCCAGCAGCTCATTAACATTCCAATACAACTCTAATCACCACTGCAACGTGTGCGTGTGCGTGTGTGTGTGTGTGTGTGTGTGTGTGTGTGTGTGTGTCTGTGCAAGTGTTTGTTTGTGTGTGTGAGGGAGAGAGATCATGCACGTGTTATTCTGCGAGCGAGGACGCAGTCAAAGGGTGCGATGAAGTGCCCTGCCTCAGGTGATTAGAGCCGTGTGGTGTGATTGGTTCCATCAACTTGCATTGTTCCGCTCACATCTCAGGCTATTGTGCAACTTTTGCACAGCTGAGACTCATTTTGCTTACAAGTTTTATTGATCCACTCATATGTATAAAAAATAAAAAAATCAAAGGACTGGTGAGATGAAAGGTGTACAGGGAGATAATCAAGGCATCAAGATTGCGTCAAAAGAGTTTTTCTCATTAGGTTTAGGTGAAAACATGATTGTTATGATTTTTGTGTATGTTGCCTTCTTGCAGCCTTGATGCACTATTGCTGTTTGTTCAATTATATACAAATATAAAGTATGTTTGTATCTCTTTCTCTCTGCAGAAAGACTGTATAACTCCAATGGACGTGACTTGAGAAGGGCACTGTTCTCCCTGAAGCAGATTTTTCAGGTAACACACACACACACACTCACACACACACATGCACGCATATTTCACATGCAATTACTGTCAGTTTGTTGTTGCAGAATACAGTTGGTTATTGTGGCCACTGTGATGACAGGATCTCCATCAACGTGGCATTTCTCTCTCTGTCTTTGTATGTGTGTAGGTCTGCGTGTGTGGGTGTTTGCATTCGTGTGTGTGTGTGTGAATCTTTTATTTTAAGATAAGAGGAGTCAGCCACTTCAAAAAACAAGGACTTTTTTCAGGAGTGCAAACACACAAAATGACTCACATGTATAAAGACAATGTTGCAGCAAACAAAGTAGCTATATGGGAACTGTTTTAATTTGTGCAGCGTTTCTCCAAACTTCTGTGCATGTTTTATACAATTTGCCACACAGATGAATTCGGAGCTCAGACAGTGCACCTAAAGCAGGGGTGCCCAATCCTGGTCCTCAAGGGCCACTATCCTGCATGTTTTAGATGTTTCCCTCTTCCAACACACCTGATTCAAATGATCAGGATCGTTATCAGGCTTCTGCAGAGCTTGATGATGAGCTGATCATTTGAATCAGGTGTGTTGGAAGAGGGAAACATCAAAAACATGCAGGATAGTGGCCCTCGAGGACCAGGGTTCGGCACCCCTGCATTAGAAGGTGATGCTTGGACCATCAGGTATTGCACTGACTGAATGATCTAAAGCAGGGGTGGGGAACCCTGGTCCTCGAGGGCCACCAATCCTGCATGTTTTAGATCTTTCCCTCTTCCAACACACCTGATTCAAATGATCAGGATCGTTATCAGGCTTCTGCAGAGCTTGATGATGAGCTGATCATTTGAATCAGGTGTGTTGGAAGAGGGAGACATCTAAAACATGCTGGATAGTGGCCCTCGAGGACCAGGAGTGCCCACCCCTGTTCTAGAGCACTGGTAGCCAACCCTGGTCCTCGAGAGCCCCTATCCTGCATGTTTTAGATGTTTCCCTCTTCCAACACACCTGATTCAAATGATCAGGATCGTCTTCAGGCTTCTGCAGAGCTGGGGCTCTCGAGGACCAGAGTTGGCTACCCCTGTTCTAGAGGAAAGGCTTCCTTCTTGCACGGCAGCCTTTTAGTGCATTTATAGACAGTTGGATGAATAAACTCTATGTCTAAACTCTCCAAGATGATTTCTAAAATATTCAAATGTGTTTACAAGTCAAAGTAGCTTGAACTCACTTTTCTAAGTTGGTTTCATTGTCTGTACTCTGAACACTCCAGGTTTACCGGTTCCTGACTCCTGTTAGCTTTTGTTGATGTTACTAGCCTTGAAGTTCACACACTAATTCCAACCTACTGATTATGATATTTGCTGTCTTTAGGGTTAATGGGAGTTCATGTAGTTTTTATCCATTGCTGCGTTTCTCCAAACAGAAT
>OMNN01101303.1:31166-42448 GCA_900302755.1 Chromis chromis
TATATTGAAAATACAGGCCTCAATATAAAAGTGAATATACCTGTGATCACTGGAACTAAATTCAACATATCTGTGATTTCTGGTTAGTCTAATGCAGGGGTAGGCAACCCTGGTCCTCAAGGGCCACTATCCTGCATGTTTTAGATGTTTCCCTCTTCCAGCACACCTGATTCAAATGATCAGGATCGTTATCAGGCTTCTGCAGAGCTTGATGATGAGCTGATCATTTGAATCAGGTGTGTTGGAAGAGGGAAACATCTAAAACATGCAGGATAGTGGCCCTCGAGGACCAGGAGTGCCCACCCCTGATCTAGAGAGTGTTGGGAGCTGGGTATTGCTGCACAGGAAGACTACTTTGAAGGAGATAGTGACAGAAATTAAATCAGGCACAATGTAAGAAAATTGTTTAAACTACACCAGCTTTGGGAGGAACTCATACTGTACCTGCATGTGCAGTACAACAAGTGGGAGTCGATGTGCAGCTGTTTGGCCAGCTCCAGTTGGTGGTTGTTCATTAGCTTGTCATTGACAACGACCAGCAGAGGTTTGCCGGCACCGAGAGCCTCCAGACAACTTCCTGCTCCTGAGGAGAAAAACAGTCTTCATTTAGGAGTAGAACTAAAGACAGTCTGTTCATTGAACTACAGTTTAAAATAATATTTTCACAGAGATTTAAAGCAAGTTTGAAAACTGATGATCCATCACATTGTCCACTCTTTATTGTCCACTGAATTAATGAAGGAGAACATTACCTCAGTTACAAAATCTGCCAGCTATCACCTGAAGATCATATCAAGGATTGGAGACATTGTGAATTGTGTCTCGGCAGTAATTTGAAAGACGTGTCCAAGTGTTTATCTGTGCTCTCGTCACAGGTCTGAGACAGCTGAGGCTTTATCAAGTTGAACCATCTTTCACTGTAGTGTTGCGCTAATTTTTTCTCACCTGTTTAATCTCTATTATTCTATTTTAGCTTTTTCAAATTAAATCCCAATGTCTGTCTTTTTTATTTCCTTGTATGTATTTTATATTTTCTTAGTAATATCATCTACTCATAAATCAAGGTGGAACTACTAACATTAACAACAGCTCACTAAGTGTCCCAGGAGGCCTTGTCAGTCGGCCAACATGAACAGTATCAAACCCCAGATGTGGCTCACTTAATGGAAAACAGCCGTAATTAATGTTATTATTATTTGGCTTGTTAAAATATCTGAAGTGAAAACATTTCTACAGGGATAGGAAAGCATTAGAAGAGGGAATTAACATGACTTCAAAGTCACAGCTGTGGTTCAAGACTCATTAGTCAATTAAGTGATTAGTTGATCAAACAAAATGAATCAACTGCTTTGATAACTTTCAAGTACGTCACCTACACTGGTGACTCCAGCTGCTCGTTTTACGTGATGATAATCAAAATATCTTGTTGGTCAAAAGAAACTGAGGGCATCATTCTCTCTAATGGGCATTTCGACTATTTTCTGACACTTTACAGAGCAACCCACTAATTATTAAAATATGCAGCAGATTGATTGGCGGGCCACAACTTCCAATATGTGAATCATGTATTGAGAATGTTCAACCAAAGCTGCTCTGTGTGAATACAATTATGTTCTACTAACTGAACACACACACTGTTTTAAATAGTTGGCTCTACGCCCTTATGTTGTGTCCATCTACTGCATTCATCATCAGTTTTCTGCTTGCATACCTTTATTTGCTGTTGCTTTAAAAATCTATGTAGATCTCTCTAGACATATGTCATGAATCTGCTCTCCCAGGTGCCTTCAAGAAGATAGTCTCTGTGGTAGAACAACAGTGTGTGGCTATTAAATTTATATTATCATATTTATATGTAAAATACTTGTTTTGCCCAACACTTTTAATAATTACTAATCTGCCCTCTGTTAAACAGAACCGTGTTAGCTCAGTGTGATGGAGGAAAACGAATGTTAATGTGTATCATCTATTTACTCCTGGCAGCATCAACACTGAGTGCATTGTGTTGAGAGGAGTAAAGAGCTCAAGGGCTTTGACATTTACTCACCTGCGTGGCTGATGATGAGGTCCGCCTGCTCGATGTCCTCTGCTAGAGAGTTTTTGTACCGAAAAGCCTCCAGTCTGATGTGTGGACAGCTGTCAGCATCTGGAAGAAGCGCTCCTCTTCCAACCTGAACAACCAAACAATCATATCCTCGAGCCTTTAAAGCCTGTGGAAGACAGAAATAACTTCATGGTAAACTAGTCACAGATTCCCAATTTGAATCTATCAAGTTGCTCTAGAAAAGCACTGAATAATACAATAAAGCTACATAAAATATGTTGCTGCCACGGATAATGGATTTCACACAAAAAGACTTAATCAGATAATCTCTTCATGATATCTAAACGTCCCTACTGATCACATGGACAAGCAGGTTTGACTCATCTGCAGCAGCACAATTAATTTCTTTAGAACCAGCTTTCACACATGACACCTGACACACCACAGGTTTGGGTTCGTATTTCCTATTGTGTTTTTTTCACACAGGTTTTCAGCACAGAGACACAACGGAGTCCTAATTTCACTCAAGTATAATATTTCCGTAGTGCGTTGTTTTATCCTCATGATATAAATGTGAGTAGCTTTGAGTTTAGAAGCATCGTCTTATTCCATGTTGTGTTGGTAAAGTATACAGTGTTTATACTGAGGGAAAATATTCAGGTTGTTTCTTGAGTTGTCAACAATTAACTGTGTATTACATTGCAGGGTCTTTGTGGATCAGGTGCCCATAGTAAGCGCGATCAGTTGGCGCACAGTAAAAGCGGTGAGTCTGTCTTAGCCTTTTTGATAGAACTAGGGCAGTGGCAGCCTAGTGGTTTGTGAAGCGAATTTGTAAGTGGTGGGTCGTCGGTTCGAGCCCCCGGACTGGCAAGAGGCTGAGGTGGGAAATTGAGAGCGACCGCTTGTCCCAGTCACCACCACTGTGGGCCCTTGAGCAAGGCCCTTAACCCCTGACTGCTCCCCGGGCGCTGCACCACGGCAGCCCACTGCTCCTAGTATGTATAGTTAAGGTTAACTTTGAATAGGATGGGTCAATGCTGAGAAGGAAGGAACCCAAGGGGATCAATAAAGGTTAGATTATTATTATTACTACTCTATACATCCTGCTGTTATTTCTAAAATAAACAAAAGTATCTGTTATGCTGGAGTAAATGAAGCCCCAAATAACAACCAAATACTTTCTTTCTATTTCTCAATTAGTATTATTTGGCTGAAAGATCTTTGGGAAGCACCACAAATGTCTCTATGCAGGGAAAGCCTTACATTGTGAGACCAGAGTGTCCATCAGTACCATGCAACAACAACAAATCTAACTAGCTTATCATGTATACCCACATTAACAAAATCATCAGTCACAGCTGCAACTAAAAACAGAATTTGCCGACAAAGTTGCGCTGTGAGCAAACATCTACTATCTAAAGAGGATTATAGTGTTTAAAACTCTGTTAATGGCATGGATAGTTAGTAGGAACAGTATATCCAAAACAACATGATGAAACAATAATAATAATCTAACCTTTATTGATCCCCTTGGGGAAATTCCTTCTCTGCATTTGACCCATCCTATTCAAAGTTAAGTTTAACTATACATACTAGGAGCAGTGGGCTGCCGCGGTCGCTCTCACTTTCCCACCTCAACCTCTTGCCAGTCTGGGGACTCAAACCAGCAACCCACCGGTTACAAGTTCGCTTTACAAACCACTAGGCCACCACTGCCCCAATATTTCACTTAATTAATTGAGTGGTATTTTGTCTGTGACTTCCCACAGTCTAGGGTGTTATTTGGTCCAAAATCCAAAGGTATTCAAGAAAAACATAAAATTTTCATTTCAAATTCTCATTTCAAAAAAGGAAACATGGGGACATTTTCCATTCTGCTTAAAAATGCATAAGAATCTGGCTGCCCAGTAGGCTGACTTAAAAAAAAACAACTTTTTGTTCAAAGTACATGAAGGCAAACATGCAATT
The DNA here is from genome assembly GCA_900302755.1 of Chromis chromis. NCBI lineage: Eukaryota > Metazoa > Chordata > Actinopteri > Pomacentridae > Chromis > Chromis chromis. The sequence goes on from OMNN01101303.1 coordinate 35,179, forward strand.
AATTATATAGTCAACCATGAAGTAGACAAAGCAATTCTAGGAGGCACTGAAGGCAGATCTAAGATAAAATTCAGGAAATGCAAAACAGTGAGACATTTGAATCACTGTGGCAAATATTAAATTGAATCATAAAGTCATTAATAAAACAAGAGCACTGAATGTCAATGCACCTCCATTTAAATACATGAACGTTTTTCCATATTAATAATACAGGTATTGAAGATGAATATCGGTATTGAGAGTTTTCATTTAGGTCACATTTTAGATAATAACAACAGTGACAGTTTCTAATAGTTACAGTAATTCTAGGTTAAGATATTTCTCTTTTAGCTGCTTCACATTAACTCGACTCACCTGAGCGGCTTCAGAGGACGTTATAGTTTCAATGAGCTCATCAAAGCTCGTTGTACCGACAGTTACAAACACTTTCTTCATGTCTGCTCATGGAACTTTTCACATTTACTGTCAAATAAACACTTTACTCAAACCCCATCATCTTCATCCTGCAGCCACAGAGCTGACGGCTGCTTCCGCATTGGACGTGATGACGTCACCGCGAGGCTCTACAGACGCGTCACGGCGCCACCTGGAGGCTCGGAGGAGTTTCCTGCAGACAGTGAAGCGTCTGGAAAAACACCAGTTTACAGCCTCTGTAGAAATGTGGGTAATTTACTGGATGAACTCAAGAATGACATTTCACATAAAGAGAAACTATTGCAGGGTTCTGTTTTGTATTATTGCGACACATAACTACACATGGTTGAAGTAACAGTGAACATTTCAGGCTTTCGTTTTCGGTTCCTTTCTTCCTTTCTGAAATATTCTAATCTTGAAAGTGTGTGGATTGGCAATTAAAAAAAAAAAAGTTATCACGGAAAGTATTTTGAATATTTATAGTTTATGATTAAAAGAAAGTTTAAAGCAAACCAGAGATGGCTCAGCAGAATGCCTCTGATGTTTTGGGATGTAAATAACCTAATTATGATTTATGGCAGGTTGGATCATATTATAACATTTACTACTGTGATTCTAACTTCACGGATGCCTCTGGATCTGGAGCTCCACGTCCCTGATCTGCCTCACCACCTGCTGTCCTGCCATCCCCACCCCAACCTCTCCTGCTATCCCCTCCCCCCTCATCCCCACTCCCAACCCAACCGGTCGAGGCAGATGGCCGCCTTCCCTGAGCCTGGTTCTGTCTGAGTTTGTTTTTTCCCCCTCCCTATCCTAGGTTTTTTTTTGGTTCCTTCCCACCGACTGCTTGCTCAAAGGGAATCGAAAAGCAACTTTGGATTGTTGGGTTTTCTATTTTCTGTGTTCTGTTTTCTGTTCTACCTCATGATGTTAAGTGCTTTGTGATGGCATATGTTGTAAATATGCGCTATATAAATAAAATTGAAAGGAATTGAATTGAAAACTCGAAAAGTCCGCAGCCTGACCTGGAAACAAGGGGCATAACTCCAGTTTTGGGGCGTAACTTTAAACTATAAAGCCTTATATCATTGTCCACAAAAACAGAAACGTTTGTCGTCATTTCTTTTCAAGGAGAGGAAAGCTTTAAGCATGTTGTTGCTCCAGGACAAAGCACCCATTCACACAGCAAAGGTGGCAGTCAGCACTGTCAGGTCAGGTGAGTAAGGTGCATGAGGAAACAGTTCAAAGCCACATTCGGCTGCTTCTGCCACCTGTGTGCTCCTGGAGCAACAGCACAGCAGCTTGAAGCTTCACCCTGTCTACATGCTCTACATTTGCCTTTTAAATAAGTTCTGCTATCTCCAGCCTCTGCCCTGTCTGCAGCCTCAGATGGATACAGTCTCCTGATCACAGTAAATAGGTTCATGTGTCTGGGGATCCTTGTTTCCATATGGCACCAAACATCTCTTCATTAGCAGCAGCTTCATCATTCACAAACATAGAGACTCAAAAAGGAAGCTGCACTACACTGGAACACTACCTGCCCTCTGTGTCTCAGCTCGCTTGTAGCAATATAAGCCAAAGTAATGAAGGTATTAGAAGCAGGTTTTCACACATGGCCCTTCTAAAGGTCAAGTACTCATGGTTACATAATAATGCAGTTGATTGGGGTCATCAAATTACAAAACAACAACTCTAAATGAATGTGAGGCTTTTGTGGACTTTGGCTGATAATCTGAGCTTCCTCAACACCTTTCACATGTGCTACAGAAGCTTCAATGACAACTGGCATGCACTGTGCTGACAAGTATTATCTTTATTACTCTATGATCAGCTCTAACTTGATTTTTTTTTTTTTTTAATGTGGGACTGGTTCAGGTTTGCTAGTTTCTGTTGGCCTTCTCAAAGAAGAACAACATACAGTTTTGCTTTGTTTTATTAATAGGGCAGTTATTCACTTTATCTAATGCTAAAGTCATGTATTTGCATATGAAAATACATGACTTTACCAAATGCTGAAGAAATTGATGGATTGATTATTACACTAAAGAGAGCAGAGAGAACGATCAACTTGTGAGCTAATAATGTACTATGGTGGTCATCAGGTGCCATAATACAAAACATGAATAACTGGCCTTAAATAACTTTATCTTAAAATGTAAAATTGCTTGACACTTTCTCCAGTTACACTTGTCAGACATAATATGTGTGACTGGCAGTGGCACAGAATGCAAACACACTGATAAAGGTCACAAAAGCAACAATTGCAACACTGGAAAGAACATGTTTTATCAAGCCTCTTGCTTTTGAATGTCAAAACGGATGTGATTTCAAAATCGGGATCTTTAAGCTTTAGAAAAATCAAGCCCCTGCATGTCTAAAGAGAACCTGTAGGAACAGTGTTTGAGCATAATGATGGGAACCATATGTTGGTATGTATATGCAGCAAACACTGATTTGTGTCCACAAAACCTGATCATTAGATAGAAGAATGTTGATTCAGTATTGATAGCTGCAAACAAAATATTACTACTAATCAATGGATGAGGAGATGTTTTTAAAATCACTCAACATGTGTGCATTTTCTTTCTGTAGAATAGCACGGAGGCAGGTCACACACAAAAAACGATGAAAGACCAAGTCTAAACTTGTTAGTAATAATATAGTACTGCACATACACAACTATTTAGTCTATGTTCTGTAATGAAACAGCATAATAAACTATTATAGTTCATTTTGGTAACATTATATATTTCAAAGTTTATCATAATTGATTGGCTTTATCTTAATATTTTCTACATTTGTTCTCATGAGATTTTAAATCTGTGTACAGACAGTAAAAACATTTACTTCCACCAGCATCTTGCTCTCAGATCAGAAGATACTTTTGAAGCAACTCACCGAAGAGTGACAGCACACCACAGGCGATCCATACGATCAGGGACATTCCAATACTACCCGAGTGCTTCAGGATTCCCTTTGGCGAGATGAAGATCCCGGCCCCAATGATGGTCCCGATGATGATGGAGATCCCTCGGAGCAGGGTCACCTTCTTCCCCAGTTCCACTTTTCTGTTGTCTTCATCCTGCAGTTTTGTAACTGGATCTGTCCCATTTTGGGAAGCTTTGTGTCCATTTGCTTTGTCACCATTGTGAGTAGATGTAGACTTTTTGGTCATCTTTTGAAACACTGCCTAACACACACAGACACGCTTTCTTGCTTCTCTTTGGGGGTTTTTGGTGGAGTGTTCCTGACCTGTCCCTGAAGTTGAGCCTGGGTCCACACAGTCTGTGAGTGGGGTAGGCAAAGTTAGAAAAGTCTGTGAGTAAAGCCCTCCTCATTCTCTCTCTCTCTCTCCCTCTCTCTCTCTCTCCCTCTCTCTCTCTCTCATTGTCATTCATGCCCTACTCACTGATCCCTCACTGTTAAACCATGGGTGTCTGCTTTTCACCTCTTTGACGTCAGCAAACTTTTTCTTCCTTTTTTTTGTTGCCTTCTTTGTCTTTCCTGGTTACTCCAGTCTGAATTGCTGTCTCATCCTGTGTTAGGATTTCTGTAGTCCCTCCCTCCCATTTCTGAGTTCTCTAAAACCAGATGTCGTTCAGCTGAGGTGAGGAGTTATGCTGTTTTTATACACTGTAATCATAGCAACATGTTTTCAAAGCCACTTCAAACTCTCTGGTCTCTGTTCCATCTCCAGTTTCTCTTTTGTCCATTTTCTTCTTAAAATTCAAGATGCGGTCTCGTTACATTCATTGGTACAATGGTCAGTAAACCTTAAAACCAAGATTGGTCAAAACGTCCTCACAGTGCAGCAATGTTGTCACTGCAATGCTTATGAACTAAAATTAAACCAAACCGCCTTGTGGATGCCCGATCCCGTCAGATCTCGGAAGCTAAGTGAGGTAGGGCCTGGTCAGTACCTGGATGGGAGACCATGAGGGAACACCAGGAAGCCTGGGTGAATGCAGTGTGAGAGTGAGTGGTTGGTGGTGGTTGGAGGGGCAGAATGGCAGCCTGGCTTCCATCAGTCTACCCCAGGACAGCTGTGGCTACATACGTAGCTTACCACCATCAAGTATGGGAGTGAATAAATAATGCAATATAAAGCATCTTTGAGTGTCCAAAAGACAGAAAAGTGCAATATAAAACCAATGCATTATTATTATCATCAAAATTATGCACATAGACAAATACACCTAGACCTCTTACTGTGTGATAATGTTTATGTTGTTTGCATTTATTACAAATGCAGCTCTAAGTGCTTCTCAAGGTAATAACTGTTTTCATCTGCAGATTAATTAATGTGCCCAGTGGAGTTTTAACAAGGTTCACTTGTAGTGCCACTAACTACAGTTTGCAGTATTTGTATAGCAAAGTATCTTCTTCAGAAAACACCTGCAAAACTAAATCTTTTAACGTCTTCAATTCATTTCATGTTAAATCAATTTAACTTCTCCCTGACCAGCCTCTGAAGAGTTTTTTTTTTTTTTAAACTAATCAATCTTGGATGACAACCAGAAGACAACTGGTGAGAGGCTTACAGGAATACCTGATCAAATCCTTGTAGTCCTCCTCTGAAAATAGTCCCCAATAAATGGACAGTGGTTTGTGTAATTTTGCTGGCATCTAAAACACCCTACTCGCTATATATGTGAGATATTTTTAAGAATCTCTGTCTTCAGTAACTAGTCTGAGAGTCACAGGCAGGGAAGTCAGAAAGTATTGAGAGACAGGCTAACACACTGTTGGTGTTGGTCTTTTCGTGGAGGTTGGTGACATTAAGTCATCCTATAGAGGACTGTTATTTTGGCTGCTTGCATTCATAATCTATTTTGATCATTATCCAAACCTCTTTACCAGTAGGTGAGGGTTGGACTGGTGATCAGCCGGAAAATCAGAATCCTTCTGGTTTAGCGTGGTCTTCACCAAACCAGTACAAAGCCCACATTGCTGCTGATGCCACACCAATCCACTGGTCAGCCCTCGCACGTACGATTAACCACACACTACAGTGTGGCAATGAAGCAAACGTCACTCAGTGCAACAGTGTGGCTTAAGGATAGCATCTTTAAATGGTTTGTTAGATAGCAATTATTTTCTCCCTTGCATCCTGGTGTTAATAGTTTCAGTTTTGTCTGCTGTGGTTTTGAGGTTTTACTTGTGAAACCTGGCTTCTCTTTTCCTTCGTACTGGGCTGCTGACAACAGTCTGCAATGAAACAAAAACTGCTGACAGCAGTTATTACAAGTTGATGACAAATATGTTAAAACATATGAAATTTCTTTGTTAGAGACAGAATTTGTTATCTATAAGCTCTATCATTAAAGCTTTTAAACCCTTGAATCTCATTCCATATTTACATGTTTGTAACTACATAAGACAATACAGTTACTAAATTATGTTACATATATTTTCCATTCAGATACCTTCACTGTCACTATACACCGATCCCCTTATGTTGTCAAAAATGCTCTGAACCATTGGGCATGGACCAGAAGACCTCTCAGGGTGTCCTATGGGGTCTGGCACCAGGACCAAGGCAGTGGATCCTTTGGGTGCTCTGGCTTGTGCAGTGGGGCCTCTGTCAATCAAACTTGTTCCACTGCATCCTGTTGATGCTTGATCAGAATGGGCTCTAGGAAGTTTGGAGGTCAAATCAACATCTTGGGCCATTGTCATGTTCCTCAAGATGTTCCTGATTGGTTGATGTTGTTGCCAGGTGGGGTGCATTTTCCTGTGGGGGTAGGCCAGTGACATTTGTGATTTCCATTAGCATGAGGGAGTGTGTTTGTTCTGGGACAATGTTTATTTGGGTGTCTAAGTCTCTCAACACGGATGTGTTGAGACTCTTCCAGCAGAACACCACATAGTACCAATATGATCAATGTTATTCACTTCACCTGTCAGTGGTCAGAATGTTGTGGCTGATCTGTGTATGTACACTGTACATTGTACAGTGTGAGTCAGTGTGCAGCACCAAGCTGCAGAGAGGAATTCAGGAAAAAATATGTTCCATTTAAGATGAACCTAAAATATAAAATAAAAGGATAAATAGGTATATGAAAAGACGTAGGGCATTATGCATAACTGGTGTGTACATGGGTCATGTACTTGAATGTGTCTGGATGTCACAGCGGTGGCTTGAACTCAAGTGCAGACAAAGAGCAGACAGAGACTGGCGACGTGTTCAAAAGGATTTGTTGTAATGTGAATAACATTAAGATGTGTTGAGTTGGTCATACATATAATTTAGTGCAAGAGGGCAGTGTTAAGCCAGTGATGTATTAAGGAAGTGACCTCCAGTGTTTATCTGTTCTGTTTCCTGAAGACCTCTGCCCGGTAACGTGTCGTGTATACGTCCGCATGGAATGTTTCTGATCATGCAGGTTCTATATAAAAAGCCGATCAAACGTGAGCAAGTGTTGCATGCTTTCTTTCACGTGGTAAAGTTACCACAGGATTTATTTACAAAGGAATGAAACCTAAACCAATACAGATTGAATAACTACTCAAATAATAACAGGAGGGATCTAAGGACTTAACTTAAACACTAAACAGGGAAATAGAAACTAGATTAAAACTTATGCAGAATAAAGAACTAAACTCAGGAGCAAAGCTGAACCAAACCTCATACAAAAAACTAGTGAATCTACAACTACCAACTAAAACTCTAACAACACAGGGAAATTAACTAATTCAAGCCAAAATCAAAACTAACCAAAGGGTAACAAAACAGGAATACTCACAACACAGGAAACTAACTACAGAAATCACTTAAGCTGTAATCTAACAAAATCTAATCAAAACTCAGATGAATACAAAACTAAGTTAACAAAACCGGGTACTCACACAG
>OMNN01101304.1:1337-17150 GCA_900302755.1 Chromis chromis
ATGACTCTCTGTGGGTTTGTCACTACCTGTGTCAACCTTCACAGTACACAAAGTAATTTGATTCACTGGTTCCATAAAAACGTTAATGAGTGCAGCTTTAAAGTACATTCCAGTTAGGTGTAGGAGAACGGAAGCCTGTACTACCAAACAGGATTTCTGGGTTAATGAAGTAACTTGAGGTTTAATTGCATGTATTCAGAGTTATGGTTCATTCCTATGGTAACCTGGAGCAGGTTATAACTGATCACTGTGTATAGAAGCAGCGCCTACTGACCAACTGACCAACTCTCCTTACCAAGATACCATAGAGCTTGGTGTGTGCAGACAGTGAGAGGATCTCTTTGGGACTCTGTCTAAACCCCTTTCTTTCTGATGAGCATAGATATGACAGTCACAGATTCTCCCTGGCTGGAGCTCTAGTCTTCCTGGCTTTATTCTTTTTCTTGTTGACTCCAAGAATTTTTAGAGCCATTTCACTGGTCTTCTTTGTATAGAGATATAATCCTAAGACGGAGCCCGATTACAGCATTAAAGCCTTGAACTTGTTGACCTTATAACATTTGCAGTAAGCCTTCTTACCGGTTTGAATTATGTTTTTATATTTGTACTTTACTTTCTCCAAAAACAGTTGCAGCTAAAATAATAACTGAACAGGTTACATCCAAGCAGCATATTTAGTGTAATGGAAAATTGTAATTATAGTCAGATCTGCTTGTGCCTTAATGATGCCTGTTAAATTAACCAGCTGATTAACTTTTGCATTCACACAGCCTGCAGTTTTTTTGTTGCAAGATCTTCTTTCTGACTTTGGCTGCAGCATCTGTGTTGTTTTTAGCCTGTATCATATTTTTAAACTCCTCATTTCGATTTAGGATTATAGTTCTTTTGAGAAATATGCAGCTCTAGACCATGTTGCGATCGGTCATCTGGTGCCAACTTCGCCCCTTTTATGTGAACACACTCAGAGCTAAGTTTGGAAAACCCAGGTTGATTTAACGAGCTGATAACCAGCTTCATGTGACCGCTGGGTAATGTTGAACTTTCTTTGTAATACAGACCCCTGACAGTGTCTGTTTTTTGTAAACAACACGCAGTTGGATATTAAAAAAGCTCTTCATGCGGTGTAAAGGTCCACGATTAAAGCATATTTGATGTCCTAAAGCCATAAAGAAACTGTTAGCCACCTTTGGACATATCTGCTTATTTATTTATGCATTTCTTTGCATTGCAGAGCCCCAAACAGAACCAACAGCATAAGTCAAAAGTTCCTCAACCACAGTTAGTTTAACCTCGAATCACATGGTTTTGCCTCATATAAGCCTTTGAAGTTTAATTTTTATTTCAAGCACAACTGAAATAATTCTGCTGCATACCAGGTTTATATTCCTGTAGGGTCACATCCCACTATTGTGTAACATTAAATGCTGCACAGTTCCAGTACAGTGAGAAACTCAGCATGTTGTAAATAGAGGACTACACTAGTATTTCTAGCTGAGTTCTTCTTACCTTGTGAGCAGCTGGAGCCTGAGGCTTTGGGTGGATTGTGTTGCTGGTTATTAACTAAGACCTTCGATATAAATCTGAGAGAACATCTGTAGTATGGAGTTTTTTAAGGGTAACCCTTCCTCCAGGCAGAAGGTGGATAATGTTAAAGTGTCAAAAAGGATGGGAGTTTTAGCACATGATGGATTCGTCTTCCAGCTGACTCATACTGAGGCTACTGAATAAATGTGTAACGACACCGCTGGGAGGATCTGCTTTGCAGCTTTAGGTGCTTTGTGTGAATAGACAGGTGCCTCTCTGCAAAGTGTAGGAAATCTGCTGGGTAACATCTAAAGCAGTGATTTCTCTTAAGATGTACACACACTGCTTTCTTGTTTCTAGAGTGCACTTGTGTAACATGGCCGTCTGGGGACGAAAGATTATTAAAAGTAACAACAGAATGAAAACGGGCTCAGAGCAATCTTAATTTCCAAGCTAAAAATAAAGGAATGGAGCGAGTAAAGTCAGAAATATATTAATATTCTCATCTCCTAGACAACAAGCTCTGCAGCTCGCCCACACAGGCTATAATGGGCCGATACCTAGTGTGACTCTGTTTGAAAGCACGTCGCCAACACCTTTATGCTCTTTGCTTCGCTGGGGGAGAGACAGCAAATGCTCCTTTTGTCTGCACAAGTCCTCCAAGTCATTTATATTGATTCACCACTGAAAACAGCTAAATTCAGCATTTTACATCTTTAAAATGAATGATGAACAAGTTTCTAACAGCAGACGGGGGGGAAACAGTCAAAGATCTTGCTGAATTGCTCTATTGGAAGTCATATAAATGCAACTACCTAAAGTGTAATTTATATACAAAAATTAATTTACATCTTTTTCTTTTTCTTTTTTTTTTTTTTTTTTACAAGAATAGGTAACTGAAATACACTACTCTATGGCTATTCTATACTTCAGCTAGAATTGGGGGATCCAAGTTTGCTGTAAATCTTTATGTTGAACAATAAGAAAGAATAAAAATGTTTGAAATGCTTCTAAAAAATCACCAACATACAGAACCGTTAAGAGAGATTTAGTCTCAAATATCCAGTATCAGTTGGGCCATAATCAACATTTCTTTGCTTTAATCTTATGACAGTTTGGGACATTATTTATTATCATTTATTTGATTCTACATTTTCATTTAGCAGACGCTTTTATTCAAAGCGATGTACATAGGTAGGTAGGCGGGGCAGCATTAAGGACCTTGCCTAAGGGTCCTCACTGGATACCTGCACCCTGACCGGGATTTGAACCACCGATCTCCCATGCCAAGGTCTGGGGTGTTAGTCACTGAGCTATCCAGCTGCTGATTCAGATTAGAAGACTGATACCACTCTCATTGTATATGAAGTAATAGGTTGCAGCAGGTAGGCTTAGCTTAGCACACAATAAAGACTGAAAGCATGCGGGCATGTTTATATATTCCTGTATCTATCACTCTTCCCATTTAACTTTCAGAAAGTTTATACTACATTATTATATAAGATAATATTTCACAAAATGTAAAAATACAGTTTTTTTTTCTCACATTTCTCATATCCACTTTCTGTTAAAGTGACAGAAAACCTGAAAACAGAGCAGCCACTTAATATACATTTAAAACATTTCTGTACCTGTAACTTTCATTGTCGAAATGCTGCAGGACCCAACTTACAGCGTTCATTGTGACTTTGAACAGTGTATGTATAGGTTGCTCTTGTGCAAAATATATAAGACAAAAAATAAAAATAATATATTTGCAAAGATGAGGACTTTCTGAATCCTGTGACACCAAATATATTCATTGCTTATTGATGTAATGTGCGTGGGCAAACCGCAAGGAGAGAATGGGAGGACTGCAGACATCCTTAAGGAATTTATGGGGTTAAAAGGAGTTCATCATGTACTCATACTTATAAACAAAAGCTTCACCCTTCCCTGAAAAATTACTCGTGTTTTGCTCTAAAACTGCTTTTGATAAAGTCAAGCAAATCCCACTGGGGGAAACACTTCAGCTGAGCATCATCTTGTTCAGTGTGAGGAGGTATGTGGAGCAGAGCTGTGCCTCCACTGCAAAAGCATCCAGCTATTCCTGAAAGTCAAGAGAGATGAACTTGATCTGGAGCCAAGTCTTCTACAACCTGACTGCATCAGGGGAATAAGACACTTAACTGAGAACACAAGAGAAACGTGGAGAGTGATCTTTAGGAATTGCTATTAATTGGAAATAGCCGATCAGTCATGTGAGTTAAATGTTTTCCACGTCAGAACTGTTTTGAAAAAGGTGTTTCCATCTCCCATGAAGCACATAACTCTTTTTCAAAGTCAAAACCCACTACAAGCAAGTTTGGGTCAATTTTTTTTCAAATTTTGCCATTTCCATTGACTTTTTCTAACACAATACTTCAAATTGCACATAAAAATACATTATGTAAAACAAGGTTACTGTTACATTAGTCTGTCTACACATTAAAGACCTGAGATACTGTTGCATGTAAACACAAAAGTGGGTCTAATGTATTAGACCCATTGGGCGCTGATCCAAAAACACTGATCATTGGTGGTTTATCACAACAGGGTGTGAAAAGTGCAACTACACTGCAGATAATTCAGAGGGACATTACTTTCCTCCTACTCCGGACGATATACGAAGAAAGACAGTGATTCCACTAACAGCAGCTTGTTGAAGCGTATGAAAAAAGACAGACATGCACTGCACTGCAGATCTAATTTGTCTCTATTCCCACTCTGCTTCTCTTACAGCACCAACGATGAACACTGATTTACTAAATGCAGTCTCTGATCCTATTAACAGATTAAAAGCCACTGCAAAGAACAGAGATGCACACATGTCATGTGCACACACATACACATTTTTAAAGAAACCAATCAGCAACTCTGACATTTAAATAAATAGAGTGTAAAGTACAGTGTAAAGCTGAAGCTTCTTGTATTATGGTGTAGTAAGGCTCAATAAGGGTTTGCAGAGGACAGATGTCTCTCCAGTCAAGCTGTACAATAGATGACTGACAGTTCTCATCTCCGCTTAGGAATCAACTTGAAGTCTTCCATGATCTGACGGCACACTGGACATGCCACTCACTGGGCTGCCATTAACGTTTGCCTCATACTTCAGACTGGAACGACATGGCAGCTGTTAGGGAAAACGTCAAACTTCCACCAGCAGCTCCAGCTTTTTAATTCAGTTCAGGAAGAGAAGAGGCAGGGAGGCATTTAGCTGAAACATTTGTTGATGAGCTTCAAGAATTTTGAACGGGTTTGAGTTGCTTCATCATTCCAACACGTTCCCCTGTTGGTGGGAAAGGTATTGTCTGGGCTCAGCTGATTCTAAGAGGATATTTTCCAGACTTGACTCTCTTGTAAATCATAGTCTGGCTTTGTGTGGCTATATTTAACACCTAAGTTTATTAAATTGCTCAGAGATCATCTCAAAGGGCTTTAGAAACGAGGTCAGAGCTGTTTAGAGCCATGACCAAGGAGGCACAAGAAGCACGAGAAGACAAGAAGCAATAATTGAAAAGTGACTAAAGTTAAAGCTGCTGCAGGTGCAGAGAATCAGAGTGAAGGAGGTTTCGTTCAAATTTCATTTTGCACTACAATTTACAATCTTTGCACTAACATTTCATTCACCTCTTTTGTGTACATACTATTGCCTAATTATTGTTATTTTGTGTACATATTCTTTATTACTCAGTTGCTGCTATTTTTTATACTTATTTTATTTTTATTTTTATTTTCTCAACTATTGTTATTTCTTATTGTTATTTTCTTGCACTTCTGCCACTTTTTGCTGCTGCTGTAACGACTGGAATTTCCCCCAATGGGGGATCAATAAAGAAATATTCTATTCTATTCTATTCTAACATTTTGAATGCTTTCCTACTGATCCTGTAATAATTACTGTAAAGATACAGGCAAATTCTAACAGGAGAGCACTGTTCATCCAAAATGTGCTTAAAAACTGTAAAATCTGATGCTTTTTTGAGACAAAAACAAGATTGACCGTTAACAGCAGGTCACTGTAAAAACTGAAGGTGTGATTAAAACAAAACACTTGAGCAGTGACTTGGTGTAAAAACATTTTTCATATTTTAACACTGATGTTCTAAGAGTGGACCTTTTTTTTACTTTTCATTTAATGATTTTCCCTAGGTTTCTAAAATATATTAATTACACTACAATTTGTCATATATTGCTGCCTTTGAGTAAATGTTCCTTATGCATACCAATATTATTTCCCTCATCCTTTATTGTTTTAGGTGTTTTTGTGGTATTTGCAATTTATACATAGTTGGTAGATCTCATTTCTAATAGTGTTTATACATTTTCAATGAAAAAGATATCATAATTTACAGCTAACTACAGTTAAAGTTAATGTTGGTTACAGCTGCAACACTATATGAATACAGTATTGGAAAGTCTACTTACAGTGTTAACAGTAAACTTCACAGTAAAATCCAATATACAATTAAACATTTAAGCAAATTGCAGTAGTAACACTACAGTAGTAAAAATACAGTAAACTGCCAGTATTTTACTGCTATTTTACAGGAAAATTTGTTACAGACTTACTTTTTATACTTCAAAGCTGCTAATTTGGACAAAAGGATAGTAAACATATTCCCAGTGTTTAACAACAACTCTTGTTATCTTTGTGTCCACTGCGGCCTAAAGCCTTGCATAGATTTGAGAATTCAATAAGCTGGAATTTTAAAAATGGATGGTTGTTTGATCATTTTGGGTGTGACAATACAAATCAATTATGATCTTTAAATAAAAAAAATTAAGGTAGAGCTTCTCAATGCAGATCACCGCCTCTAATTTTGAATGCATGAATGTCCTCGTAGTTTCACTTGTAGCATCTGGACTTGGTTGAGTTAGCTCAAAGACGTTTCACCTCTCATCCAAGAGGCTTCATCAGTTCTAAACTGACCACCGTTCACACCTGGCCACAAAGGTCCCTAACTAACCCCACTGTGAGAGGGAAGGACTTAACGACTCGCATAATGAGGTGAGGGGCAACACTCACCCAGCAGACTGGAGTTTCAATAGTGTTAATGGCTCCTGAAGAGTATCAAATCTGGAACTCCCAACCAGTCAGTTTAGAACTGATGAAGCCTCTAGGATGAGAGGTGAAACATCTTCGAGCTAACTCAACCAAGTCCAGATGCTATAGATCCGATTGACCATCCAGGTAAATGATTCTCAGTCATTTACCTGGATGACTGAGAATCTTCACAGACACAATGCACGAATGCTTAGAGGAGGAAAATCATGCTAATTTCTTACATTAGAGTTTTATTCTGAGACTCCACTAAAGTAGCTTTGTATGACTGATAGTTTAAAAATGTCTTTATTGATGTTATACGAGCCTATTATGCTAAGCTCCTCAGTTTATTCATGCAAACAATATGTCGTTTCACCTTTGTCGTTTTGCCCACTTTGTACTGAGCCTGTGGTTGTCTTTCATTCCATTGCATATTACTGTATATACTGTATGTTGACTTTTGTGCACAAACTTCACCAAAACACAAATTAAAGAATAACTGTTTTGCTGTAAAGTCCGAATCAAACACACACTTGGGCAAAGAGTTAAATGTGATGTGCTGCAAGATTTTTAATATACAGCGTTTCACTCTGCAATCCCAGAGTGTTGGGAGGATTTTCCATGAGCACACAGCTTCATCTGCAGCCTTGAGATGCTCTGCTGAACAAAATGTGCGAAGAAGCTACAAATGTCAGACCACTCTGGAGGGGGAATTGGAATGCAGCTTAGACAGATAGGAACAAAATAATGTTGTTCAGGACCGCAGATAAACTTGGTTGGACTGGCTGCTCAGAATCTCCTGATAAAAGTGATCCAGATGTTAAAAAAAAACAAACAACCAAAAACTAAATAAGTGTAATGTGAGGTAACTTCAAGCAATCAGTGATCCCATGTTCCTGTGTGTTTGATACTGTAAACTCCAATAAGTCTGATGAATCCAAAAAGTGACTGTTTCTATAACTCCTTATGGAGAAAGTTTACCAATTTTGCATCACGAGCAGATCATTTTTAAATCTCAACTGCCACTGGGTGTGTTTATTTTCTTCATATTTATTGTCTGATGTGTTTCCTGTGTCCCCATCTGCACGCCTCCAACCATTACCACAGACAGTCTGATACGATCGCCCCTGATGGTAAAATGCTTTCATACAGGATGGCTGAGCAGACGGCAACTCTCAAGTTAAAAGCGGGTGTGGTCTGTAATGTGGACGTTGTGTTTGGTCCATTAAGTGCTGAAATTTAGTTACCAGATTATAGATTTTCAGAGCTAATGAGACAGAAAAAACTGTGTATGTCTCTCTTTATGTGAAATCAGAGACTTTTATTTAAAGAGTCCAAACTTATGTCCACATTTACAGCAGCAATACATTATTAGGTTGGTGTATTATTCATGTTTGGTATGAGAACAGTGAAGCTGGCAAACAAGGGACAAGATTTCTCCCATACAAAAAGCCATTAAGTATATTTCAGGTGTTTCTTAGGTTATGTTTGTCTACATTTAAGCTAACTGACACTATTCAAAGTATGCAGAATTACCTATTAGCAGTTCCTGTTTGCAGTGTACCCACTGATAATCACTGGATAACTGTGACATGGGAATAAAACTTAAAAACATAAGGAATCTCAGGCAAGTTCTGCAGCTTAGCATCTTTTTCTATTACTTCTAAGCAGCTTTATTTAGTGTGGCTGTTGGAGACAGTGATACCTGTGGAAGTGTAGGCATTAAATGTAAAACCAGGTCAATAGTATCTATTGGCAGGGGAGGCAAACATGTGTCTTACCTACTCAAAAGTTTTTTTTTTTGTTTTTTTTTGCTTGGCCAATGGAAAAATAGCACCGAAAAACACCAGTGCCATTTGCAACCTCTGATTTGGAGGGCAGGTTACAGCTCAACTCAAAAGTTTCCCACTGCAGTGTCTCTCAGAATATGCAAAACGAATAAAACGACAAACACAGTCCTTCTGCTTGTGAAAATTCACACACTCAAATGCACAACCTGCTCTAACTTATGTATGTATTGGAACAAATTACTGTTTTAAATGTTACATTCTACATACTGTTTCAGTTACCCACCTATCATTTCTACCAGCCCACTGTAATGTGGAATATAACAGGATCAGACAAGAGGATTAGAATATAAATTCAAATACAAAAATGCAAATTTATTGTATAGAATATCCTTACTTCCTATCCTAATAGTGCTCTGATAACAAACACAAAAGGAGATTCAATTCTCCACAACAGTAAAATGAACTTGATCTGTATATTCTTGCTGTAACCACATTATCTAACATGATAAACTAAAGCTAACTCATTTACAAAACAAGAGTCTGGCTGGAAGCGAGTGTTCAGCTTCTCACTCTGCTGCTGCACAGAGATGCATTAAAATGCACCACGGGTACATTTCATCACACATACTTGTCAGGACAGCATGTCAGGGGCTATTTCCTCTCTGTACCATGTGATCGGGCATCAGGCTCCGTCAGCAGTTCAGACCGCTGATAGATGGCATAAAGGCATCAAACTGCACACAGCCAACCCCGACACACATGCACAAACACTCTGGCACACACTCCTGAGCATCCAGATTGTTTTTTTTTTTCTTAACAGAAAGGAGAAGACGTGGCAACAGAACTTACTGACCTTATGTTCTAACTGGACCATTAGGCCCTCACTGCTAAAGTCACAGAGTCAATGAACCAGGATGTGCAGCCGTACAACGAGTTATAATCTGATAAAGCAGATGAACAAACCACTCTAGACAACACAGAGGAGCCTCTATGAACTGCTTTTTGTTTTTGACTGCTCACATACATATTTATTTTTATTTTTTATTGTATTTTACCGTTATTTAACCAGAAAATCTCTTAAGACTACAATCTCCTTTTCAAGGGAAAACCTGGAGTTTGCAGAAACAGTTGAATGCTGCTATATTAGCTCTAAATGCGCTTTATGAAGAGTTTAATAAGGCATCATTTACTGATGCTTCTTTAGACCAGATACAAACCCTTTCATAAGAACAGATTATGGGTTGCCAGGTTGTGAATATTCATTTCAATAAAAGGCACCAATTATACCTGGTTAACAGCTGCAACTAATAGCTTTATTAATGGTGAATTAACTGTTTATACAGGCTTTATTGAACAATTATAAGTAATTTGCAAGAACAACTTTGGGGTTGCAGATTTAGTTCGCTCCAAAGAACCTTCTAGTAAAAGTCTGAAGAGCCTCAGGAGCAAAAATTATTTATTAGCATCTATTCAACTGGATGGATTACTGTAAAAATGTCTTGGTATCATACATAAGAGCGTAAAAGGAAGTGAGAAATCCATAAGTTGTTAACATTTACAAATTATTTTTTAATACTACATGCAATAACACAAGCCAACAGGATTTTTTCAAAACCTGGCAACCCTAATCTTCCTCCTGATAATGGCTTATAACTGATCTATAGAGCATCAGTAAATGTTTACAAAGGGTACCTTATATGAAAACAGTACTTGAGATGCCACTAATGATTATTTTCATTGATGATCTATATATCTATTGTTTTCTTGATTAATCAATTAGTTGTTTGAGCTGTAAAATGTCAGAAAATAGTGAATAATCTGTAATTCCCCAAGATGACAAATGTTTTGTCCTCAACCCAAAGGTGGACAGAAACCAGAAAATGAGCTAGCATTTGAGGATTCTGATGTTTGTTTCCCCTAAATAATCACTTAAACCCATTAATGGTTATAAAAATAGTTGAGAATTAATTGATTAATTGTTGAGCTTTAAATCTTAAATGTGAATCAGTCTTCATTAATTAGGGAGAAAACCCATAGAAGTTCATGAAAATGACATATAACTCAAATGTGATGGAGGATTTATGTACAACTTACCATGTTGACTTCTGACACCATGTCTATACTCGCCACGTCTATACTCATACCAACAGCAACCGGTGGACCTAAAAATAAAACAAAAATAAAGTTAATTACAAACGACTACAGTCAAATAAACGCATAAAGAAACATTTTAGGAGCCTTGAGGGTGAAAAAACACTAATGACCCGAGTCTTACCTCCAAAGTCCGGCCGGAGACGAATATCGTATCCTTTCAGCAGTTTATCCACAGTCTCTTTGACATAAGACATGTTTCCCGGCTCGTTGACGCTGAAAGACAGAAGACATCAGAGGAGGTGAGTCCTCCAGGAGGCAGAGACCAGGATCTGAGTCCGGCTTTAACTTACCTCTGTGCGCAGCACATCACCGCCACGACCAGCGGCAGTGAGAGAATGTCACCGAGCCCCGTTACCTGGCTTCCCCACATCCCCCTGCGCGCTGTCCGGCTCCGGCGGTCAATGAAACACTGAACGGAGACGGAGGAGCTACGGTGCTCACACAGCCGCTACAGGCTCCGGCTCAGGCTCCATGAGGCGGAGTGTCAGAGGAGCTCGGCTGTGATTCGGCAGCGGAGCCTCCTGCAAGCTGCCCCGCGTCTCCATCCTCCAGCTCCGGCTTTATACCACTTATTTCTCCCTATAAAGTTTATTCATAGCACCAGCAGATCCACAGGTCGGTTTTATTCTCGGTACAGGTCCGCGCGCTACTCACTAATTTGAAAGTGACTCCTCGTGCAAGTACGCGCGAGCCTGTCCTGCTAGTGATTTCATTGCACGTGACAGTGTGCTTTTACAGTAGCAGCTGATTGAAGCTGAAGTCCTGACAGCAGAGACACTGTTCGGCTCATGATGAGAGGCAGAGGCGGGCTGAGGGGTGGGCTGAGGTGGAGAAGGAGCCCCCTTCCCATTTCTGGAGCCTTTACACGAATGCTGCCACATTTAGATACCACTGTTTTTTTTGTTTGTTTTTTTTGCTCTAAAGTCACACATTTAGCTATCAAAGTGTCTCTTGTCAGCCCAGATTGTCCAGAAAATCCAACAATGGCCCACACCTGTCCCTTACATGCTACTCAGGTGTGACAAAAAGTGCACAAGTGGTTCAAAACAACAGCAAATCGTAGTTACTGCACATTAGGAATCGGCCTATTATTAGCCTGGCCAATTATTCAGAATTTTCCCCCATTATCAGTAACATTATTTTCATTAACCAATTACCTTTTTTTTTCTCTCTTTTTTTTTTAAAAAGCCCTTGGCTTGGATGCAGAGTAGTGTTTGGATTGGAAGGTGAGGTAGCCGATGTTGCTGAAGTTGTAAGAAACACAGCAATCTTAAACAAACATGCTCAGTTTCCTTGTTACACTAAAAATGCCTGAATAATTAATTTGCTGGTGTCAGTGCAGCTGGACCTTATTTTGCTGACAGTGCTAGGTCAAGGCTATCAATAAGAGGCTTGCAGTGCCTCTTAGCCTATGGCTAATGCTATCTGGAGTACCGTAACCTCTTCTTTAAGTAAGATTAACTTTAACAGTCTGTTCTAACTGACAGACACATACCTCTAGCAGAGACGCAACCCATTAATACTGAACAGTAGGCACGGCCATCCACACAAATCAGGACATTACCTACTTTCACGGTGACCAAGGCTAAGCTAATGATTCGCAGCTACGTTAGGAGGCAGCCACAGATTACCCAGAAACAGTGTCTGGTAAACAATAACCAATAGTGTTTTAAGATATGGACTTTAGTGGACACTACAAGTGATAGCACAGCGAAAGACGAACAAAACAGTTTTGCTTCTAAATAAACTGTAGTTTGAAATATGAAGGCAGCACAGATCACTGCAGAATACTCAAATTTAGCAGTTTGTCAGAGGAGCTATGTTGTCCATGAAAGTTCAATACAGGTGTTGGAACCACCATCTCCTTGCAGCATAATATAGTTCGTGTGCAGCAACCTACGAATTTCTGGTGCCATTTTTACTCCTTCATGCATTTCATAAGTTCTTCATGTATTTTCAGTTGGTAAAATACCACCACATGCACACAAACCCAGCAAGCGCATTTAACCTAGCCCACAGTGTTGTCATTCTGTCAGTTCCATTACAAAAAAGACGTCATAAAAGCTGCCCAATCAGGCTGTGGTTTTATCTGCATGCCTTTTGCTTTTTACCTTTTAGTTTGATGTTAAAAACGCCAGCATGAACACAAAGCAAACCAGGACTAAAATGTATAATTTCTGCTTCCATCTGCACCAAGAGAAATGAGCTACAAGTTTGAATGCACCCTAAGTCTTAACGAGGCCAAACTGAAGAACAAAAAAAAAACACCTGCCGAGCCCAAGGAGTAAGTTCGCAGCCAGAGGAAGCTTCACTTAGCAATTTAGCAGTCCAATTCAAGGTAAGCTAGCTTCCAACCAGGGTGTCACTAGCAAGGTTTGTTCCTGCTCAGTGCTTGTTTAAACAACCACCTATCAAGACTACTGAGAACCACCAACATTTACACACCTGTTTGACCCCTTTAACAACCCTCATTTAGCGAGCTAACTGTCAACTGAGTGGCCCTAGAAATAAATAAAAAGCACCCCCAGAGAAGATATTGCTAAATAGCTTTCAGCAAGATAAAAAATTCTTACAGCAAGACAGCTGTAAAAAAAAAAACTTTTAAAAGAAGAAATAACGTAAATAAAATGTTTACTTCAATAAAACACACAGTAGCTTTATTCAGTCATATAGTGTCTTTTGACTTGTAGCTTATAGTAGCTAATATTAGCTAACGTTAGCCTATGCTAGGTGAATTTTCTGTGTGAACCAACATAACTAAGCAAGTTTACCAACTATAAGGCAAACATTTTGACTTTTCATAACAGGAAAGATAGGTGACACAAATTATGCTAATGTTAGCTTAGTTCCATTTATTAATGGGACATGACAGGGAGGCAGGCAGCACAATGCAGTTGTTTTTATTGTTATAAATTACACCTGTGCTTTTTCTGCTAGTACAAGCCAAAATATCTGCAATGAAAAAGGGCAGATTTATTTAGTTTATCTGCTACAACTACATGCTAATGTTACACTATGCATATGTAATTATTGATATACTGTAATTGTCACTTTAAACCACAGTGCAAGCTGCAAAATGTAATGCAGTATAATGAATTTAAATTTTTTTTTCTGGTCTAGAGGAGTCCAAGTAAAGACATTGTTAATGTTTTAGGTTTGGGGGATACATGTTTAAAATTTAGGTTTATGTGTGTATCGAAACATAGTTTGCTCAATAAGTTGAAGTTGTTCCTGTGAAGATTTCATGAGAATTGCTCTCTGAGCTCTTTTTTCTGTTTGCTACAGTGTTTGCAGGAGAGGAAGAAGTTCAATACTGCTGCAGGGAATCAGAGTGAGCTGAAGCTGGACTCTTTCCAACAAATTCCTCCTCCTTAATTTAAGACATTTACACTGGTTTTCTTCCACATTTCAAAATGAACACTGCAGCTTTTCATATAAAGTGACCCTTTATTCCAGTGCTGTGTTTAGGGAGAGATTCTTACCTTGTATCATAGATGGCATACAGCTTTTTGTTCCCATCGACAGCATTCCTGTAAACACAGAAAAGCAAAGCATTACTTTCAGTGTCAGTGCAGTGCTGACTCTGACTTGCTGCAAGAGATTTGTTTCTGAGTCCAGTTTTATTGCACACTGTCAGAACACAGCAGCACCAGAAGGATTTCACCTCCAGTCTAAATTCATAAAGCTGCTGCAGTTTCACTAAACAACTTCTTCTACTTGTACTTATGTTGTGAAATTTGAAAGTGAGCTGGAATAACTTGACCCTAATCGTTGTAGGTAAATGCAGAGTGATGAAGTACAGAGTTGTGTTTGTGCTGCTGGAGGACAAGTTTGACATATTGTCTCCTGCTGCAATCTGGACCACTAAACACAAAATCAGGTTTTCAGGTTTGTGTCCCACTTAAGTCAGGGACACAATAGGAGGGAAAATGGAAGACGTGTATATAAAGTAGCTTTTCAAAAACCCAACACAGGTAAGTAGGGAAACACAACACAATGCACAGCCTTCTGTAAGCAGTCATAAAATGCTTCCACATGTGATTTTTAGCAAGATCATGCTGGAAAATCCTCAAGGCAACCTCTGACCTTATATAAAATTCATATCTATATACCTTAAATTAATTAGTTATGAGGAGTCCATCCATCCACTCTGCACCTAATCCAGATCCAGGTCACGTTTGAAGTGTAATTAATGTCATGAATAGGAGTTTGTGTCATTAAGGCTGCAGTTTATGATTACTTTTATTATGGACTGATCGTTAAATATTGCAGAACAGTTAAAAAATATACTCATCACATTTTTAGAGCCCAAGACAATAATGTCTTGTTTTGTCTGACCAAGGCCAATGTTTAACTTTCCCCAGGGTCTGCTAGCATCCATGCAATTTGTCTCATGTCCCCCAGAGTCCACGCTGAGGGCAAAAATGATTGCTCCTTGACTTGTTTTATATAACCAGGAAACACTGACAGAAATGTAAAATAACACATGTACATCAGCTATTAATAAATTCATGCACAATTCGTGGCAAACAGGCCTTGTTGTTACTGATTTTCACTGATACACTGTAAAAAGAAATCTGTAAAAAATGGTGTAAACCTGGCAGCAAAGGTGCCAGAAAAATACATTAAAAAAATGGTGTACTGGGCGCCTTATGTCGCGTGACCCACGTGTAGAGGCATAGCGGCTGTGCCGGGTTCGAGTCTGACCTCGGCCATTTCCCGCATGTCCTTCCCCTCTCTCTCCCATTTCTAACTCTATCCACTGTCCTGTCCTCTCTAATAATAAAGGCATGCAAAGGCCAAAAATAAATCTTTAAAAAAAAATGGTGTCATACTGTAACATTCAAAAACTATAAAAAGTGTGAAAATAACTGTAAATATCTGTAAAATAATGAAATTGTTTGCTGATTCAAATACAGTAAACCAGTGACATTTAACAGTCACATTGCAAAAGGGCAGATAACTATTTTTAAAAATACTGATTTTTGATATGGACATTATGTACAGTTTTGTTTTCACAGTCACATTTTACAGATTTTACTTATTATCTTAAAAAAATATTTACTATTTTCACGGCTCATTATAACTTTTCTTTCAAATAATGGCAAATATTTGTAAATTGTAATTTTACTGTTAAATGTTGTAAAAAAAAAATTACCATTAGTAATTTTACAATATGTAGTTTAAAAAAATTTTTTTTGTAACTTGCAAATTAATACTATTTTCTGTAATTTTACAAGTTATTATCTGTAATTTAACACAACTGTAAAAATCTGTAAA